>CAKNXH010054520.1:21110-47375 GCA_932178445.1 Andricus quercusramuli
GGGGGGGGTCTAATTTTACAAAAATCTAATACCTTCTCCGATGAGAATGTAAAAAGCGACCTATGTCAAAATTTTATGTCTAAAGTGAACATTTGCATTATAATATCATACAATATTATGACAAAATTATTTTTGAAGATATAAGAGCTTTTCTGCACAGTTGAGATTAAAAACAATAAACTTTTCTGTTGAATGAAAAATTAGTTTAAGTAGGCGCCATTCGCCTACAAAAAAGGGTTTCGTAGCATATTGAGACGTTAATTAATTTGTTAAAATGTCCGGCTCCCCTAACATTTTTCATTGTAAAACTGAGAACTTCCCTAATTTTTAACTGTAAATTTCCAAGATTAAAAACTCTTGAATTCTGAAAAATTAAAATTTCTCTAATACAACCCCTTAATTGGAATTTGATATTCAACTTTTCCTAAGACTGCAAATTGGTATATTCGTCTTTTCAATTAAAGATTTGTTACTAGGCTGCTTAAGGCCTTTAGTGCAACTATGTAGGCCGAATGATGCCTTATTATTAATGTATAGAATTTCTGAAGATAAAGCAAGAATCTAACGATCAAATCTGGACAACCACCACAAAATGCTGCAATTGCGTTTCCTAGAAACAACAAAATTTGTTTCTTGGGACAAAAATAAAAAAAGGAAAGAAAAATAAGAAGATTTTCAAACAATAAGGAAAAACATGAGAACAAACTTACTATTTTGATTGATCAATAAACTAATGTCCAGGGGCAAAATTTAAAGTTACAAAAGATTTTTGAAGAAGAAGATAGGGATCCTTGGTTTGTAAATTTGGCGAATATTCAAATTCCTGATTCAGTTACAGATATTCTCACATTAGGTAAAGGTTTTAGTAACCATATGATGAAAAGTAATTCGAAACAAATGATGGAAATAATCGAAGATGTTGAGTCAAGTATACACAAAATTCCAATGTTGGATCAATAGGATTTCCAAAACAAGGTTTTCCACTCATCAAAGAGCTTTGTTGATGAGAATTGTTTGCACATTAGCAGTACTGATCGTAAAATTCCTGAAGGTTTCATGTTCCTTCAGAAGAAGGTTTCCTCAAAAACAACACTGATATAATTTGCATGAATGCTGATAAAGGCAATATTACAGTTTGTATGGAGAAATCAGATTATAATATTAGGGATATGGAGGATTTACTTTCCAACCGTGATAGCTTTGATTTATTGAATGAAAAACCGTTAAAACAACTAAGAAGAAACACTTTCAAGATTCTAGACGATTGGAGAAAGTAAGGACTTTTAGGAAAAGATGTAAGATGGACTGATAGAAATACCGAAGACACAGTTCTTGCTAGATGTTATGGTTTGAGAAAGGTTCATGAAGATGGCTATCCTTTGAGAATGGTTATTTCAACTATTAAAACTCCCACGAAATTTTTAGAACAAAACTTTTTGATACTTAAAGACTCCATCACAACTTCAAAATACAATACGTAAAATAGCTGAGAATTCCAAAAAATTATTATTCAACAAACTGTTCCTGATGACCATGTAATGATTTCTTTGGATGTTGTTGCAATGTTCCCAAGCATGCCCCTTGAATTGGTCAAACATCAATTTTAAATAGATGAGTCAATATAAAAACACGTGATCGATTAAGTCAAAAAGATTTTATTAATAGTCTTTGCTTTTAAGAAGCTACATTTTGTTTTGCGCTTTTACTTTCGGTATGTTGATGACACCTTATTATGTGTTTCTCGAGCAAAGTTGTAGGCAGTTATTGATGCTTTTAACAGCTTTCATCCAAAACTTCAAATTACCCATGAAATAGAGAAAAATAATAAAATCAGTTTTTGGGACATGAAAGTAATTAATGGTCATGATTATAATGTTATTACCAATTGGTATAGGAATGGTACATATCCAGGTAGAATTTTGAATTTCTATTCAACTCGTCCTTTTCCAGACAAAATTGCAGTAATCAAAAACTTACTTGACAGAGGCCTAGGTTTGTCCCACATTCCATTTCACAAAGAGAATCTGAATATTTTTAGGAATATTCTTCTTAATCATTCAATAATAACAGTTTGACTGGGATAATGTTGAAATTTAGATAGTGAAAGTAATGAGAGAAAGAGAGAAATCATGGAAATGCTATATGTTAAAAAACAAAATAAGTTGTCTATTAATTTGAAAACTGATTTGGATAAATTAAACAAAAGTTATTCTAGTATGATTAATCACATTTTGTAATAAGTTTTCGTGCATCTTGACTTTCTCTTATTTCTTTTTTGTTTTTACGGATTTGCCTTTTGACCCAAACTTAGTTCTCAGGTATCGAGGAGATAGCGTCGTTATTCCGTCGCTGTTCCCACTTTCTCTAATTTTTCTTACCTTAATTAGGGTGCTGTATGAGCACCAAAACGTTGGTAAATATTATCACTGCTTTCATATAGTGATTTGATAATAATACAAATAAGAAAGGCAAAAGAAATATAAAGGAGAAGGAAGGGGATCTGATTGGTTGTCTTCTCATTTTCCTTTTTTGTTTTTCTATTTTTGTTCAAAGAAACAAATTTTCCGTTTTTAGGAATTGCAATAGGAGCATTTTGTGGTGCTTGTCCAAATTTGAGCGTTAGATTCTTGTTTTATTTTCAGGAATTCTATACATTAACTTGGGTATTGGACATTAAATGGGATTTTGAATTTGTCCCTAATCTAATTCATTATTCTTGAATTTCGATAATATGTTCGTTAAAAACGAAAGAGCTTTAACAAAAGAGGATTCACAATCACCAAATGAAAGTTGTCGATTCTTTGACCTTTAATTTTAGAAGGTTTGTACGCAGATTGGGAGGAAGTACCAAGACCAAGCGCCAAAGCACAGCGGGCAGATATTTTCATTTAATATTTATGTGAAATTCTTTTTTATATAATGTAAACTAAATTGTAGCGACTGTAATGTCTACATATATCGCTATTCGTATATTATTTTTATAATAGTATCTGAACATTTTTTTACACCATTTTTTAAATAAAAAATATAGTTTTGGTTTTATTCCAGGAGAATAGCAATAAAAATAATAAATTTTTGGTAGAAGGACACAAGATACAATAAAATATTTGATAATCAAATTTTTTGCGTAAAATAGATTAACAAACTTTCTTTCGACCTTATTTGGCCAATACGTATTTTTCTTCCTATTCGTTATGAATTACGTTTCCAAAAATATTTTAATTAATGAAAAAAAGCACTCAATCTTGATCGTTGTTCAAAAAGTGCAATTATGACGTAAGAAATATGAAGTCTCTCCCGCTTTAAGGTGAACATTTGTTCTTCGATTTCGTTTGATATACGCCTTAAATAAGAAACAAAATATATAAACATAATATTTTGGCACAGAGAGAATCATTTTTAAGCATTCATTTTCTTTTTTAAGAATTTTTTTTTCTAGAACAATACAGATATTCAAAAAATTCTTGAAATTTTCTATATGGATCATATCAAATGGATTCAATTTAGTTACTGATAACTGAGAACTTGTTGTACTTCGATCACGACTTGCTTTCCGGTAGTTTTGAAAAAATGTCAGAAATATTTCTAGTAATGATTATTTGCGCATCATTCGCCATATGAAGGTTAAGAAAAAATTTTATGAACTTGTTTTTAAAAAATTCAAAAGCCCTACAGAAGTCGTGAGCTTAATAATTTTTTAACCAGGCACCGCACTTAAATTCTTAACTCATGTGCGTCATTTTTGAAAATTCGCAAAAACTTTCTCCTGAAAATTATCTTTTTATTTATAAATTTATCATTATATTTGCTTGAAAATTTAACAATTTTCTCAAAAAGACAGCATTTTTTTGCAAATTCAACTGTTTTGTTAAAAAATCGTCTTTTTGAGTTAAAAATTTAACTGTTTTCGTATAATATTAACCAATTCAGAAATTTCTTTTACGAAAAGAAATCAATTTCCCAACCAAAATCAACATCTAACCAAAAAAAATTGGAATTTTCAACAAAATTGTTCATTATTTTTCAACCAACTAGTTGAACTTTATACCAGAATAGTTGACTTCGCAGTTGAGTTGAACCAAAAAAGACGAATTTTCAACAAGATATCTGAATCGTCAACCAAATCATATTAATACTCTATGAAAATAGTTGAATTTTTTAAAAAAAATTAATGCCATTTTTTTACCAAAAGAGATCAATTTTGAAACGAAAAAGTCGATTTTCAACCAAAAAAGGCTCCAATTTGCAATCAATCAAAGTTTCATCAAACTAAAAAATATGAATTTTCAAGAAAATAGTTAAATCTTCAACCAAGAGAGATTAATTTTCCACCCATAACTCACTCATAAATCTTTCTTTATAGGAGGTAATACACAAAAACCACAAAGTAACTAAAATTGAAGTTCCAAGTTACTGAAAAAATCGTGATTAAGTTACATCAGGAGTGCCTTCTTGAAAATGTAACAAAGTTACTCTAAAAGTTACAAATCACATAACTTTTAAGTAACTTACTTCCTTGTAACAAGTTACCACCCAACCCTGGTTAAAATTAATTTTCTTGGTTATAAATTAAACTGTTCTGTTCAAAATTCGTCTTTTAAGTTGAGGATTCAAAAATATTGTTAGAAATTCGTCTTCTTTGGTTGACTTCAACTGTTTCTGATTTGAATTAAAAATCTGTTTTGTTTGAAATATCAAATATTGCATTCTTTAATAGTTCATCTCTTCCGCTCAAAAGTTACTCAACCTTGTAGAAAAATAAAAGATCTTGTTGAAAAGTCAGTTTTTTGGTTGAGATTCTCTTTGATAAAAAATTTGACTATTTTGTTGAAGAATCGTTGTTTCTTAGTTAAAAAAAATATTTTTTCAACTGAAAATTTGACTGTTCTACTTAAAACAATATTCCATTAGTATTGGTCAATCAGTTTTAACAATAGAAAATTCTTAGTATGTGCATAATAAATAACTAAATTGATACTTTCAATTGTTTCAAATGCGAAAAGACATTTTTTTCAATAATTAATATTTATTAATTCATATAATAATAATTATATGATCACAGTTGTGTGTGAAATTTTAATTTTTTTGGAAAATTCAACTACTTGGTTAAAATTTGAACTACTTCGCAATTTATTTTTTGGTTGGAAATGAACTTTCTCTATTTAAAATGTAATTATTGTATTTTTTATGGAAAATCGATCTCTTTAATCGAAATCTATGAGAATATTCTAAAATTTCTTAAAATTTGTTGAATTCTGTGAGAATCTTCTGGAATCATTAGAAATCATTAGAAATCGGAAAATTATAGTGGAATAAGTAGAAATAGTAGAAATTATTTGGAATCCCTCTAAGATACATTAAAATCAACCCATTTATCAAAGTTTTGTAAAAAAATGCTTCTAGTCTTGTGAAATTCTTGAAAATACTTGAAAATCCCTTGAAATGTTTGTATTCGCCAGAAATCCCTTGAAATTATATTTTCTGTAATTTATTTATCTTGAAATCCTTTGAGATCATGAAATTATTGAAATTCGTAGAAATCTTTGGAAATACAATTTTAATTTATTCCCTAAAGTGCGCCAGAAACTAGTTGAAATCCCTGAAAACCGCTTGAGATAAAGAAAATTTAATTGATTGCTTAGAGTTTTCTAGAGATCCATTCAAATCCCTTGGAATTTCAAAAATAATCTAAAATTTTCAAAATTCTTTGAAGTCCCTTGAATTCTTTGGAATATAAATTGCAAGAAAAACTTGAGGAAGATTAGCAGAGTTTTCCTAATGATTTCTAAAATTTCAGAAAGAAATTTAAAATACTGTAAAGGTTTAGAATTTTTTCCTTAGTTTCTCAGGAAAAAATTTTTCATTTTTGAATATTTCAGAACATTTGCTGAAATTTGAAAATGGAATGTAGAATATTTTAAAGCAACATTTTTCAATTTTTCAAGATTATACATTCTTAGAAGAAAGCGTGTGTATAAGTGGGTATAAGAAAAATTAAGTAAGATTCCTAGAAAAATTTAAAATAATTTTTTTATGAAGAAAATTAACTTTGAGAAAGATTTTTAAACAATCTCATAAGCTTTCAAAAAGTTTCGGAAAATAATTAGTAATAGTTTAGGATTTTTTTCCAGGATTTTTTAAAAACTTTGAGAAAAATTCGAGTCAATTTAAAAGATATTTAGAAGGTTTGGAAAAAAGTTTTGGAAATTTAAAATTTTGAAGGATTCAAAAAAAGTTGAAACAGTATGTAGTTTTTCAAATGTTTTGAATGTTCATCTTCCAGCGTTACTAAAAAGTTTGAACTTAAAGAAATGAAACTTTTCTAAACTTGTTTTTGAAAAATTCTGAACCTCTACCGATTTCGTGAGTTTGATAATTCAGTAGACAATAGAATTATATACCAGCAAGAAATTTATGCACACAAAAAATATTTGATATTTTCCGGTGTTATTGAAAAGTTAATATTGGAGAAAATTAAAACTTTATAGACTGATTTCTGAAACTTGCAAACTTTGATCGAAATCATGAGTTGAAAAGTCCACTATTAAATTTATTTTTAACAATTTACCTTTTTTTGTTTGAACATCATCTCATTTTGCTAGAAATTTCATATTTTTTGGTTAAAAACACAACTTTTGACGACTTAATTGAAAGTTGAACTATACATCAACACACGCACGTGTAGTTTCAAAAGGAAATATTCAGATTTTTATAGCATATCGTATTCTAACGAATCATTTCCGCAGATGTTTATTTCCGAAACATATTTGGGTCTTGTATGACATTCTCTCACGTCGCCTCATTGATTGAAAATTATATTATTTTCTCAGAAAATTCAACTATATTGCTAAAAATAAGGGGTTCAAATTCAATTTCAACTGATTTCTCGGGAATTCTCCGTTTTGGTTTAAAATTTATCTCTTGGGTAAAAATTTGAGATTTTGTGGTTAAAAATGCAAATAATAGATTTAATACTTTCACGATGATTCATTATAATAAATTTAAATTTTAAGTTTTAAAATTTTTAATTCAAAGATTTTTCGGGCTTGAATCGTGTGCGAAACTATGAATGTTGCCGACGTTTCGTGAATATTTCACGCAATCAGCAGTAGCTGAGCATCATGTTGAAACAGGACATAGTATTTTATTCGACAAAACAACCGTCATCGCAACAGAAAAATCATCAAAGTACAGAAATAGTGGAACCAGGTACTTGTCGGGGAATTTCGTCTTAATTTCTTTCCACAAAGTACCTTGGTAAAAGTGTCGTAGCATTCGAAGATCATCGTTCTCGAAGCCACTCATAAACGTTTGGAGTTTTTCTAAATTTCCCGTTGTTTCTAGAAACTTTCTCAAAACAAGCTTTATCGGAATGTATTGGCCTATACTTGAAGCATTGTCTAGCTTTTCTCCATCGTCTATCGAAATCTCTTGTGGTGGAATATAAAAAATTGTTTTCTTCTAAATTCCTTCTCCTCAAATGTCGGGTTTTTAAATCATTCAATGAGTTCGGAAAAGTATCAAGAAGTTGATGGATTTTTTTTTGTTTGTCATCGTCGCAACCTGTAATGAGAATGATCGCATCTTTTAAAGAACTCAGAAGATCTTTTTTGAAAAATTCTCCGAAACCCTCGCGGATATTTTGTACAACTGAATGAGGCAGTGATTGAGAACTGTTAAACTTGTTTACAGAAACGTCAACTTTTCGTTTTGTTATTTTTTCAAATTCCAAAATGGCATTCTCTTCACTTCTTTCTCGCGAAAAACTGGCAATTGTTTCATTGCTTTGACTTTCCTTCCTGGGGTTTTTAAAAGGAAGCTCGTGGATCGTAAAATCACGCGAAGAAGACTCAATGCTTTCTGCTGATTTTGAAAATCCCGCATCTTTTTCCTGACATTTAAGTAGATGGCCAACAAATGATTTCGTACCGGAAAAAATTCGCTTGCAGGAGCATGTATAAATGTGAGATGGCAAATAATTCTGACCAGTTTCAAAATGTTGAGTCAAATGCCTTGCATTGTTTGCAACAAAATTGCATTCAACACAAAAAAACATCGTGTTTCCAATTTTTACAAGACAATATCACACAAAAAATATATTTTACACTTCAATTCTGCGAAATGCATATGAATATGCAAACGCCTATTTTGAACATCAGTATGCATGTAATTGTCTCGTTATGCAATCAAAGCAACGGCGAACTCGAAAATAAAAGAAAAATGGAAAATTCCCTTTTTATGAGCGTAGTATTAAATCATTTACAAACTTTTCCCGAAGGTATTACGGATCATTACCTTTCGTTTCTCCCGATTTTCGCAATGCTTTTAAATCGGCAATGGTACGCGTTACTATTGAGATCTTTTTGTCAAATTTTGGCAAGTCAATTTCGAAAAGGAGTTGCTGCAAGAAAAGCCGAATGTGATGGCAAGCAGTAGGATATGCCACGTTGAAAATGATGTACAAGTGGAAGAGAAATGAAACATAGATATTTTCGAGTTCGGTTAAACTACTGGGAGCGACGACTACAATGCAAGTTTGAGCCCGGCATGTCATTTTCTTGTATCGGTTCACTCTTGCTTCAATATCGGATATTACAGTGTGCGATGCTTTGCTATGAATGATTAAACCGTCCTGGACTTCTGCAGAAGAAGGCAATGAGGTTGATTCTGTTGATTTTACTTTGCTTTTGGACATCAGTGAAAAAGGCAAGATGAGCAATCGCAAAGCATCTAAATCAACGTTTGTTTTACCGAAATGAGAGTCATAAATTTCGCATAACTTTTTACCGTCGCTCTTCTTGATTTTGTCTTTTTTCAGCGCGTAGAGATCTCCAAAAAGTTTTTCCCAGATTTTAACAACGTTCAACTCTCGACCTGGATACAATCTGCTGAAGTCTAAAGCCACCTAACACGAATAAATGATTTGAGTATAACAATCAAATACTACTGAGGTACTTTTTTATATCAACGAGTTAAAAAATGTTGAATAGCTTCTAATCAAAAATAATCATTTTATCATAGCAATCAATTTACCAATCGTGATGCGAGAGCAGATTTAAGAATCGGCCATTCCGTTAAAATCTCTTCATTCGTTGTCGATTCCTTACATCTTTTCGAACGGTAAGTCGCTGTACCGTCCCAGTGAATTCGCACTTCTTTCCAAGGTTCTCTTTTTTTCTCGAGCCACTTACGATGATCATCGACGTTAGAATCGACAATATTGGTCTCCGTTTTGTTTAAGATTACTGGAACGTTTTCCTTATTTGTCTTCGTTTTCGAGTCCGCGAATTTTCGAAGCCTGTACATCACATTTCTCCATTTATCTGGTAATTTTCCTTTTGCGTTTTTCGTATCATTTCCGGTAGAAAGGAGGTATATGTTAAATGTCCTTGTTCTCAGTTGGGAATATTTCCAAAATTATGTTCGCGAGTCTCCCAAGAAACAGAGGTGGCTTGGCGATTTTCTCGACCACACATATATTGATAAGGATCGAAACAATGGTTGTCCTATCACGATCGTCGAGCATCAATTCTTGTTTGTACTTGGCCAAAAGTTAAAAAGTTAAAAAGCATCATCAGTTTAGATTTAAATTGGAAAAGAAATTCATAAAAATATTACTCCTAGTAAAATTAGGGATATTTCTTATATTGTTTGAGTAATTTTTTCCTTTATGGGTGAGGTATTGAGTACAGTCTTGGAAATATTTCGGTGTTTATACGTTACTTTGATACATTTTTTCAATAGTTTTTTCATAACTGATAACATATTATTGGCCGATTAAAAGAAGTAATAAATTGATCAGCATTTATAACTTCCGTCTGAACAAAAATGGGAAAAATATTAACGAGATTAGTATGCGCTCTGTTTGATATATTAGCAATTCAATCACTAATAATAATATTAACAATTCAATCACTCAAAACTCAAATCTTATACTTTTAAAGCATAGCTTACATGCTTTTGCAATGTGTCATCACATAAGGAAAGAGAAGCTTGAGTGGAAGGCCCCGTAATGAGAGGGAGATCACGTGGAGATAGATCGATGCATAATTTTTTAGAATTCGGGCTAACTACATCAGAGGTCATACGTTTTTCTTTGGTATCAACCAGAGTCTTTTCGTCAATTGAAGAATTGATGTTTGGATCGAAAATAGTGTGATCTAATACCGGAAGTGTCTCCACAGATTCGGCAACTGTGCTTGCTTGAGTGAACACATCAAACGTGAAAGTTTGGTCATTTCCACAATACTGTAAATTATAAGAAAACGAAAATATAAATCACAATACTGTTCAGAAATTTTTTGCATTAATATGGTATCAAACATTTATTATAATTAAAGATGATATCGATTTGTGGCACAAAACGTAAATGTTATATATCTCATTACTAAAAATTTCAACATATCTCTATCTTAAAAGTACAGGAATAATATTGAAATTTAAAAAAAAAAAAAAAACGAAAAACTCAATAGAACTAAAGCAGACGTAAGTTCATTTAACATTTTTCAATGCAATTCACGAAATATTTTATTTACTTTCCAAATATTTTATTCGTTTTAGTTTATCAGTAGTTAATTACGATTATATTTCCAAAATTGAACGTTCAAGCAAAAAATTAATTTGGTTTTAAAGGAAATTGCCCAGTTTTGATCGAAATTTTATCACAAAGGAATTATTATAATTGAAATTGGATTGGTTTTTAAAGAAATGTTGAAAAAAATCAACATTTGCAAACATTTAATTGGAACTCACTAAAATATTGGAAAAATCTAGAATCGCAGCAAATATTGAATTATCAAACAAATTTTTGATTTTGTTCCCAATAATTATAATTGTATCAGTTGATATATCGTTATTAGGTTTTAATATATCCTTTAATATTTTGAAATAATTTCTTTTTATGAATTTTTTTATAAACTCAAAGTTCTTATTATACATCTTATTTTAAATTTCAATTGTTTTATAATAAACTTGAATTTTATTTGAAATAATTGATGTTAGATTTTAAATGAACATTAAAATATGATTTGATGAGCAATAATAAAACTTTTTTTTGATCAAATTAATTTTTTTGCAAGTTATTAGTTGCAGTTATATATATTTGAAAGTGTGCTTCCAAAAATTATTTAAATACTATCAAAATTCGATCAAATTGGGATCTTGAAACAATCGCAATTTCGATAAGTTCGAATTTTCAATGAATTTTGGAAAAAATATTTTACTTCTCGAAATGAAATAAAAATCTTTTAACATTTTACGACAAATTTTGCTGGTTATTGCAGTCTTATTTTATTGTTTGGTGACATGCAATAATTATTTTGTCCCTTGCTTTTATACAACAGAGAGCATTTTTTAGGTTACATTGAATTTAAATGAAAAAACTGCGATTTTGAAGTCAACCTACATTTTGGATAAAAACTATAACATTTAATGAAATGAAATGCAATGAAAAGTGAGGTTATTCACGATAATTAGATAAATCGTGCAGTGAACATTACTTGTGTACACTAGCTGCTAAACGATATTCACTCATGCGCACTTCCTCCGCTAGCCAACAAATGAAATCCTTTAATAGTTAAAGGAATTCTTCTCAAAGTCAAAAGAAATCGTTCATCAGTAAAACTACTTCCGATTTGCATTTAACGGATAAGTCTTCGAACAGTGAAACGATTCTATTGATGGACAAAAGAAATCTGCTTAATTTCAAATGACACAGTCTGGAAGGAACGTAATTTTACTGTTAATAGACTTTTTCTTAGAGTGTACCAATCCGATTTGGCTTTCCGTCCTCCCGGGTTTAAAAAAAAAAGGCTTGATTGGCCAATCAAGATCAATCAGTCCCCACCATGGGGCGCTCTGGCCAATCACAGGCATCGTAGGGAACACATATAAAAGAACAGCATAACGTGAAACTTCAGTTTCAGGTCAGCCCTGAAAAAGTGCCGGATGCGTCGAGATATTATTATGATTTACTTTAGAGAGATTTGTTCTTCAAAAGGTATTTTTTAATGATTTATTTTTCGTAATTCCAACCTAATAAAAAATGTATTTCAGGGATCTCAGTCCATCCCCATTTCCCCTATAAATTTGAAAAATCCCTTCAAACACCTAAAATAGAGAATTTTCACCCAATATTCAACTTGTTCAACCATTTTCTACAAGGTTTCGATTCAACAAAAAATAGAATATTTACATTTTCTGTTGAAACAATTAATTTTCAACAACAAAAAAATTTTAACCTTTGCCCTCAGGTTTATTGTAGCGTTAAGATTCTAAGCTCTAAGGGTTCATGATAATTGTTTCGAATTTGCAACTGAGCTTAATTTAAATTTAATTGAAAATTTCTCAAGGTGACAATGCCGGTAAAAACCGCAAACCCAGGCCGACCGGCGCGGCGGGGACCCCCCGTGGAGCGACTACTCAAAAACAAATTGAGGTCTATAAATAAAAAAAGATTAGTTCTAAACAAAAATCAAAAATATAATAGCGGACTTTTCCACGAAAAGGAATTAACTTTTAAAAAGTAGATTAATTTATTTATTTTAATGTAATATTGTAAACTGGTCCGATTTTTAGTTGAAAATGTAAAAAAAAACATCATTTAAATTTGAGAAAGATTTTATTAGATTAGACGATTTGAAATCGAAATGGTTGAATTTGAAAAAAGTAAAATCATCATTTTGCAAAATAATACAATAATTTAAAAAATAATAGAGTTTTAAAGAGTAACCCATCCGTCGCGAAACCCATCTGTCATGAACTTATAAGCATGCAGACAAATATGTCAAAGTCAAGGTGTTATATACTAACGATAACCAGTGCCAAGAAATAACTTTATTTGTATTTTTAAACTTTAACACATCACGTAAACCTGCGGTCTTATTTGAAATTTGAACACATTTTGACAACCCTAGCGCCGCCATCGATGCACTTCGGAACTTTTTCCATTTCACGTGGGTTTAGTTTCGGAAGCTTCACTCACGTCAATTACCGTAGGAATAGCCACTTCGCAATTGTAATATGCGGGAAAAATAAGTTTGGGTATACATACACATACATGGGCCCACGCACGCATGCGAGAGTGAGATACTGGCAGATTATTTTGATTCAGCGCGCGGAGAGAGGGGATCGCCGAGCTGAGGCGGATTGAGCCGACGATCCCCGAGCGCCTCGGTCCATCTTACGCGTCGCCACGCCGAGAGGCGATCTTACCCCCGTACCGCGCCACTAGATGTTTCACGTCAAAATGCAAATGTTTGGTTAAAAATTATTTTGTTTTATTTGAAGGTTCACCTGCTTCGTTGAAAATTGGCCTTCGTCAATTTTTGTCAATTCTCGACGTCCTGAGACCCCCCGAGTCACGAAAAATAGCTTTGCGAACATGTCTGTCTGTCTGTCGGTATGTCTGTTTATTGACTGATGACGCGATAACTTTCGAAGGAATTTTCAAATTCAAATTTCTTCTTGCAGACTGGTTTATGTTTCAAAAAGACAGGTCAAATTCGTTAGTCAGCCTTCTGCAGCCAATATGTATGGTTTTAGCCATGGAAACTCATACTTTAAAACGCAATAAGTAAATATTTTCACGAAACTACGCAAGATGCGGTAAAAAGACAGGAAACCAAAATTATTATTTGTTTTAAGTTCTACATAATTGTTCTGAACTATTTTTCACTAGGAATAATAGTTTTTTTTTAAACGAAGAAAATGCCATGAGAAAATCGATCATTCAAATTTGCAGCTAAAGAACGCAAAAGACCATGAAATAAGCAACAGCGAAATTTCTCCTCTCGAACAAACCTGCAAAAAATTTTCTTTACTATTTTTTTACATTCTCATCATTTAGATGGAATGTCTTAGATCCATGTTTTCCTAAATTCTCGACGTTTTGAGACCCCCTGAGTGAGACACTTTTTTTTCTACAAAATTTATGTCTGTCTGTCGGCCTGTCTGACTGCTTGTTTGATAATATGAATAATATAATATAAATTCATTGAAATGATACATTTTTCAGTGTAACTGAGAATAAAATATAATGCAAAATAAAAAACAAATATTAGAGCAATCATAATAAATAAAATTTTATACTTTATTTCGCATTATCACGAGAAGTACCTGGATTTTCCGTCACCTTTTGTTACCACGAGGGGTCAATTGACCCATGCATGGGTCGGGTGTCAAATAATGATTTCAAATAGTTCCTACCGTCAAAAGTTGATGATAGAAGTATGCTATATTCATATTATATCGTTAATATAAGTGGAAAAGAGCAGTGAATCCTGAAAAAGAACAACAAAGAAGTGAAAATGCTCGCCTACCCCAGCGTAGTCCTACCGACTTCGCATGTTTTTATCCTAACTTTCCAGATGTACCTTTTTATGTAACATCTGCGAATCGACTAAATAAGAGCTTAAGTCAGTGTAATTACTATCTAGCAATAGTTTTCAGTGGGTTAGGGTGATAAAAAAAAATTGTTTATAATGTTTTAAACAAATTAATGAACAAAAGCCATTTTTTGTGATTCGCAATGATTAGTTGTTTGAAATTCACAGTTTTTATATAGAATATGAGAGAAATGTATGCCTAATTATGATTATTCAAAAATATCTGATGCTTGCCAGCATTATTTAAACATTTTTTATAAACAAATACACAGTTTTCGTATGTCACAATGAATAGGCTCCATTTTTTTGCAGAATGACTTCTTGCTGTCATTTTTTCAAATTAACAACAACCTGTAATTATTTAAATAATATTTGTAAACAAATTCACATTTTTAACATTATTTCACGAAAAGGAGCAATTTCTTTGCGAAACCTAAAATGTTTCGTGATGAAATACCAGCAAAAACAATGTTGGGGTCAATTGACCCATGGCGGTAACAGACTATAAAAACTCGATTTTTTTTAAAGTGCGCATCCAAAATTTCCGAAAAAATAGTCAAATACTCCTATTCATAAATAATTAAAAGTCACAGAACGCCATCTCTCTGCAGGCAACCGCTGCGGAGATTTACCACTTTAAAAATCGAAATGGGTCAATTGAACCAGCCTGGTACTTCTAGTGTTATACGAATAAGCAGTCTCAGGCCGCGATACAGAAATAAATGTAATGCAGATTTTTTGGAAATTCAATTATTTTTTAAAATTTCAACTATTCTGTTGAAAATTCATCTTTTTGTTCGAGAATTCAGCTGCTTTGTTGGAAATTTTTTCATCTGGATTGAAAATTAAAATGTTCAATTCAAAATGAAACTGTATTGGTTCAAAACTTAGTCTTTATGTTTTAAAAATTCGATCATTTGGTTGAAAATTAATCTGGCTTGGTTTCAAATGCAATTATCAGATTAAAAATTCAAGGGATTTATTAAAAAATCGTATCTTTGGCACGAAACTCTAATTATTTTTTTGTAAATGCAACTGTTTCTTTTATAATTATTATTTCTTAATTTGAATATTCAATCAAAAATTAATTTTTATAAATCGAAAATTGAACTATGTGATTACGAATTCAACTATTTTGTAGAAAATTCAATAATTTTGTTAAAAATTCTACTATTTTATTAAAAATTCATCTTTTTTGTTCGCAAATATAACTGTTCTGTTCAAAATCCGCTTTCTGGATTGAAAATTCGACTATTTGTTTGAAAATGCAACTGCATTTTCAAACTCAATTATCAAGGATCGTGAAAATAAAGAGTGTTGAACTTCTACCAAATTTGTGATTCTCATAATTCAGTTATTAATGAAGCTATATACCTTTAGAAAATATTTAAGTGTATTAAAAAATATTTTTCCACATCTGTTGTTCGTATTGAAAAGTTCAAAATTCAAACAAAAACTTTCCAACTTGTTTTTGAAAAATATCGTGCGTTGTTTGGCTTGACATTTTCATTCTCGCTTGTCTTTTGGAATTTCGCAAATGCCATAACTCTCATGATTTTCTTTTTATCGGAAAAAGTCGTCAAGATAAATTGTTGGACTTTCCGAGAGCTAAAAATAGCTGTGCATAGAGTTTTCAAATTTAAAAAAAAGGTCTCATAGGCAGAGGGTTTTAAAACGTGACCGTACGACAAAAAGCGGGGCGGGGGATCAATTTTTATACAAATATAATACCTTCTGTGACCAGAATGTAAAAAGGCGATCTGAATTTTTGGAAAATTCAATAAATCCACCTTAATTTCCAAAATTTGATTGTATATATTTTTATTTTCATAAAGAGCAGTATAAGTTAGTTAATCCCGACTCAAAATACAAATTTTGGGTCAAAATTCTGAAATTTTGAAAATTCAGTAAAATTAGGAAAAATTAGAAAAAATGTGGTATATTTTCAAGAAACTCCGTTATTAAGGGGGTTTTCGGAAAACGGAAGAGAAATTCGGGGTCAAAATACAAAAATTCAGAAGAGGCGACTAAAATTTCGCAAATCTGATTAAATTAGTGGGTGAGTACAAGGGGATTTTTCAAGTCGCAGAACACGAATTTCAGGTGAAAATTCAGAAATTTGACTAAAATTTTGAATTTTGGAATTTTCCCATCAAATTTGTATCCTGTGACTTGAAAACCCCCCTCGTACTGACTTTCGTATAAATCCACTAATTTAATTAAATTAAAATAAATTAGGTCACTTTTCTCAATTTTTGAATTTTAAGCCCTAAGTCATGTTCTGTTTCTTCAAAACCCCATTTGTACTGACTTTCATGTAAATCTACCAATTAAATAGAATTTTCAAAAATAAAGTTTATTTTTTTAATTTTTAAACAAAAATCGTAATTTAAGACCCCCTCCCCCCTCTTTTTCACTTTCATTGAAATCAACCAATTTAGTCTCATTCTCCAAATTTTAAGTCTAATTTTGAGATTTTTTACTTCGACCCCTAATTTGTATTTTCAGCCTAGAAAACCTCCCTCGTTATGACTTCCTAAAAATCAACCGATTAATTAAAATCTTCCAACTTTTAACCAACTTTTGAGATTTTCAAATTTTATGCAAAAAACTCAACTTCGAAAACGACTTAGCTTCACAATACAACAATTTGAAAAAATGTATATCGTTACCCAAAGATCAAAAAAGGAAGCTCACAGATTGGCAAGTCACGATCCACTATCCTTCACTAAAGATTCAAAATCCTTTTGGGAAATCATCAACAATTTTAGGTGCAAATTTAGTTTGAAGGACTGCGACGAACTAAACACCTGGTATGAATTTTTTCAAGTAATTTTCCCAGAGGAAGATGTCTATTGTAATTCGCAAAATGTAGTAGGGATGACAAATCAAGATGTCAATCCAATCTTAGATGCCCCTATCGCGGAGAAAAAGTGGATGGTCAAAGTGAGAGGGTCAAAATTGAGAGAGCCAGTCCGTTCTTCTAGATGGTCTAAGGAGCCTTACAGAATTTTTTCAAGATAGTCAGAGAGACTCTTATTTTAAGGCCAGTTTGAGTGCTGTTACAAGGTCAGATTCACTATCAGGGATAAGCAAGGTAGCCATTCGAGATGGTCATTGATCATCTTGTTTTAACTCATTCCGACCACCAGAGAAGGAGAAAATGATCCATCGCGGAGGGCCAACCCGATTAGTTACCGTTGGCGCGTTCATTTAAAATGATTAAATGTGGAAAAGATATTTGACGCGAATGCATACAGTGTGAAAGGGTACAAGAGTTGGGAGCACTGTGGTCTAGACTCTGGAGCATCTTCGGAGTGAGTGAATGTCCTTGAGCCGTTCAGCGACACAGTTGCTTTTTATTGAACCTTAACATGTTTTTAATAAGTTTAAACTGTTTTTCGATATTTCAAACATTCGTGGAGAGTGAAGTGCATAGGAGAGAACATGATGCAAAGTGAATTAAGCTTATTCTTTTGAATTTTCAACGTCAAATTTGATGCATCCAAGGGACTTAGGATGAACGCGTAACTGGACTTTCAGCTATCAATTTGTGGTCACCGTGTCGTTTCAAACTGAAAACGTGCAAAAAATTTCAGCATTCATTGATGATGCAGAAAGTAACGATATGTGGGATATTGGTTTCTGAATTCACTTCAATGTTTCAAACCTTACAATACAGTGTGACACCGTGCCGTGTCCTCAGCCTTTCGTGCTCCAAAAAATATATTGTCAATGTGCACTGTTTTTGCATACGAAATTATGTCTCATACACCTCGCTCTCCACAGGGAATAAAAAATGCTCTCAGAATTCATGCTTTTTATATGCATTTTCAGGTTTTATAGGTTCTACGTAATTTTATAATTTCCAGTCTCGTATAAGAGAGAGGCTGGGACAAGTAGGAAAACGACAACAAATGTAGAAAATGTAGGATAATCAAATCGACCCCTAAGATGGCCAGGTCGACTGTTCGAGGAGATCAAGACGACTATCTGATATGACCAAATTGACCCTCTATGATGAGCGATTTGACCCTTCATAATGATCAATTCCGCACTGTGTAATGATCGGTTCAGCTCTATATGACGCTTGAGTCGAGCGTACGAGATGACCAAGTCGTCACTCGGAGATGATCGATTTGAACCACTTGTTTCAACCTTCTAGAGATATTCGCTTTAGCCATCTTTAAGAGCTGCCCTGTAGTTGACCCTGCAATATAGTCTGTCTTCACATCTAGATGACCAAACTGACCTTCCATTCTTCTCCGTGATTACGAATGTCGATAGAATCTCTGCCTCAAAAGAATGAACAAATAACAAAGCCCCTGGACCCGACGGGATTTCAAATGGATTTTGTAGTAAATTTACCCGAAAATTCAACCTGTGAGCTGCCTATTTAATGAAATAATGGAATGAGAGAGAATCCCAGGTTCCTGTGTCAATATTCATTTTAAAATGCTATAGAAAGAAAAATTTTTTACCCAGGTAATCACTCACAGAGTGATAGATTGGGCCGATAATGTGAAGCTTTTGCCGTAATTTCAAACTGGTTTCAGAAAAAACCGAAGCTGTTCAGACAATATTTTCTCTTTGAACGCGATGGCTCAAATACAGCTCAGTGCTAATCAAGGTAAATCGTTTGTTCTATTTGTCGACTTCCGCGATGCTCTTCCCTCCATTTCCCATGGTCTACTGTACAAAGAAAATATAACCTTGGTGCCGGATATAAAATAACTAAGATCCTGATGGATTGTTATGCAAAAGCAAATATATCCATTAAAAATAATTCGGAGATCTCTAAATCTGTTAAGGTCTCTAAATTATCTTATTTTCATTGCTTCTGGCAAATTTCGAGAAAATTTTTAAAAGCTGAAGGAAGCACGAAAGTCTGATGTAAGCCGGTTTTTAGGGATTGCTGACTTAATCACAGGTGTGTTTGTGATGTGTGTGATGTATGGCTATTTTGACAGCTCGGGTTGGAAGGCGGGTCAGGCGAAAATGGCAAATGGACGCTGGTCGGGCGTCGTCCTGGCGGAGTTGGAAGGTAGGTGCCTCGCGCGTTGGGAGATGTTGGTTGTTCCTGGCCAGGAACTTGTCAAGATTCTCCACGGACTTTTTCTCCTCTCGGCGGCTGGTGGGTAGCGGCTGTCTAATCTTCTGTGTACCTCGTGGGGAGAGGAGGTACTTGCAGGCGGATAGCCCGTCCATAGGTAGCGTAGAGATGCCAAGTGCAGGCAATGTTTGGCTCAACGTTTAAGGTCTCTATTACCGTTATTGATGATTCATTCAAGTGGGTGAAAGCAAGCTCGTCTTTAGCAAACACAGTTGTAAAGTGATTTAGGCGTAAAATTTCTCAACTCGAGTTTCTCTTTGAAAATCGAATTGAGAAATTACGTGCCCAAATCACTCTCAACAGTGGTTGCCAAAGATAGGACCGTTGGACTATAACAAGTCCACCCTCTCCCGGATAGAGCTTGCTTACCCCATTGAGGAATCGAGATTGACGAGATATAAAAAAAATTATCCTGGAACTGAACTGGCCTGGGCGTATAATGATGATAATTTATACACAAAATTGAAAGAGTGCGTTTCGGCAGCCCTATCTAACTTACATAAAACAATAAATCTTAATTCTAGAGGCTTCGATGTAAAATGACAGAAGAGATATTCAGTTCGATGGGTGCGTTCCGCAGCCCGGAAATCTGAAAGCTATTTACAATTGTGGTTGCGTTTCGGCAGCTCGGAAATATAGAATCTATTTACAAAATTTAGGGTGCTTTTTGGCAGGCCGGAAAGAAAATTTATGTACAGAAGATAGGGTGCATTTCGGCAACCCTTTTTGTGACTTACGGATTTCCTATCTGTGTCGACATCGGGGAGCGTACGTTATGGCGTCCGGGTAGTTGACAGGTTTTTGCCGTTCTCTGCTTCGTCGGCACGCGGGGTTGACCCTGTGCTAGTCTCGGTGCTTGAGTGTGAGTCTCTGTCGAAACTCGCTTTTCTGCTTCATGTAACAAGGTTGCAGACAGGTGCTGGTTCTCCGCCGACGCTTTCGGCATAATTTTCTCCGTTGACGCTTTCGGCAATTCCTTCGCCGCCGAAGCTTTCGGCAATTGACTCGCCGCTGACGCTTTCAGCAATTTCTTCACCGCCGACGCTTCCGGCTTTTGGCCCGGCCTCCTGGTCGGGCAGTTGGCCGGACTGTGCCCCGGCCAACTCTGCGACTACTGCTTCCGCCGGCAGTCTAAGATGGTGGTACTGTCGGTGCAACTGGATCGGCAGGAGCGTCCGCTTCTGCCGCCCTGGCTCGCTGATTTCCTGGAGTGGCATCAGGTGGGCGTGTTTTCAGGATTAGGCACTCCCTATGAAAATGCCGCCCCGGACAGTAGTGGCATTACGGGGATGGGCGTGGTGCTGGTGCTGTATTTTGAGCGTATTTAAGCCCGCTGCTTCTGCGTAGGCTGATGGTGGCGAAGTAGGTCTCTCCAGAGAGCCTTGTTCTGCTGGTAGTTCCTGTGCTGTGCTGGGCGCCACTGAGTCTTGAGGGAGAGGCTCAGAAACCAGTTGTTGCGAGTAGACATTGTTCTCGGCCTACCCGCTGCGCGGCGTGATGGAGTCGGTGAGCGGATCATTGGTTCGTTTTCGACCTCTGCCGAAATTCTAGGATAAAATCCTAGAGTCCGACGTTTGGGCCGCCAATATGATGTAAGCCGGTTTTATGGGTGGCCGACTTAATCACAGGAGTGGAAAGACAGGTCAGGCGTAAATGTGGCGCTGGCTGGGTACTGGTGAGGCGCTGATCGGGAGCTATTGTGGCGCTGTCCTGGCGGTAAACTGACTAGGCTAGGCGGCCAGCTGCGTGAGGGTCTGGGGCCGCACAGAGGGGCCACGACAGACGAGTGTTGTTGGTGGGCCACCGTTCAGCCCGGAAGTTGAGGGGCACCACATGCTAAGTAGAAGGATCGGATGTGTGGAGGAAGAGGCAGAAGGAAGGATTGGGGCCACGAAGGCAGACCAATCAACCAGAGAAAGAAAGAAAAGGAATAGAGGGGGATTGGGGCCACGAAGGCAGACCAATCAACCAGAGAAAGAAAGAGAGCGGGATGGTGGCTAAGAAGGCAGACCAATCAACCAGAGAAAGAAAGAGAGTGGGATTGGGGCCACGATGGCAGACCAATCAACAAGAGAAAGGAAGAGAGCGGGCTTGGGGGCCACGAAGGCAGACCAGTCAACCAGAGAAAGAAAGAGAGCGGGCTTGGGGCCACGAAGACAGACCAATCAACCAGAGAAAGGAAGAGAGCGGGATTGGAGAGAGACAGACAAGGAGAGGTTTAATTGATTTTATATTTGATCGGCTATTGTACACAAATTCCCGCGATCAGTGGGTGCGGAGCTTCAGAGAGAGCGAGCCCGCATTGCCAGCTGGAGAGGTTGCAAGTCGCCAAGTGACGAGAACTGCTCGTGCACCGGCTTATATGCGCGAGAGGGGCGCGAGCTAGAGCGAGGCAGGGAGCGGCAGCTGACTCGCTGATTGGCTAAAACGCTCGACACTGGAGTCGCAACGGGGCAATGGGGACACCGTACTCCGTGCTGCCTGCCGTCGCTCTCGCGCGCCTTTCGCTATTTACAAAGATATTAGCAACTTTAAATTAATATTAAAAATACTTCTAAACGAAATTTACAAAATTAAATATAATTAAAATTGTTCCCCTAATCTAAATTTTAATTACGTGAAAACGAATATCTCCTAATTAATTTTATATAAATACAGGCGGTATATAAACATTTAACACTCAGGTATTGTCCCTTCCAGAATACATTCAATACTAATAATTGTCATAAGGAAGTCAAAATAAAACAAGTATCAAAATATTAAAATATTAAAATAGTGGTAATAGAGAATGGTGAAAAAAACAAATAACCTAATAATTCTGAAAATTCATCAGTTAATATTAAAAAAAAAAAACATATCGCGCACAGGTTAGAGCAGGACAGAGAATAGCGTGGCCGGCGTACGTGACGAGCAGCTTGTACCTTGTACCTGTGTACCTGGCTTGTACCTGGCGCACGTGTTTAGAGACTTGTTATTGTCCCCGGGGAAAATCCCGGCAGGACAGCTGCTAACCTGGCGCGTCGTTCAAGGACCATAACAATAAGATGGCAATGTTTGGCTCAACGTTTAAGGTCTCTATTACCGTTATTGATGATTCACTCAAGTGGGTGAAAGCAAGCTCGTCTTTAGCAAACACAGTTGTAAAGTGATATAGGCGTGAAATTTCTCCACTCGAGTTTCTCTTTGAAAATCGAGTTGAGAAATTACGTGCCCAAATCACTCTCAACAGAGGTTGCCAAATTTAGGACCGTTGGCCTATAACCAGTGCAGAAATTAGCATGGGGAATCTGGAAACAAATTCATCGCTTACGTTAATTAACCGAATCAGGTTAAACTCTATATTCCCAATTTCGAAAATTATCAACAGTTTGATATCCAGCACGTTGTTGTATGGAGCCCAGAAATGTAGTCTTAGGTACCTAGATGAAATCGAAAAAGTTCAATCCAATTTTTCTAAAAAATGACTGTCGATTCCTCTCAACACACCTGGTTATGCCGTTAGACTAGAAGTAGGTAGTCACAAATTAACAAGCAAAGTTTTCAGGATGATTCTGATATGAGAGATAAGATACTGCAAATTAACAATAATTGCTATCTAAAAATATGTTTTACAAGACTAAGAAAATCATCTAAATCCTCTTCATCTGTCTCTAAACTTAAATGGTGCAAACAATAAGAAAGTATGTTTTAATTCATTGCAGAAGAATGTGTATGAGAAATGCTAACAATGATATCTCAAAAATACAAAATAGAGCGACTGGTCAGGTTGGAAGTGGCTTTTTTATGGGCAGAAGATCTAAATAGATTAGAAAATTCACATCCACTAAAAATCTTACCTCAACTCATAATAAGAGAAAATGCTGAAAATTATCTTAGGCTTAGGTTACCTATTTTTTATGTACGGACTTTAGACTTTTAGTTTAGCTTCTTTATTTGTAAAATCTGCTCTCAAACGTATAAAGTAGTATTATAATAGAATAGTAATATGTATAATTGTGTACCAGCTATAATACTTCTTGTATAAGTTACCACAGCAACCTCTTTGTATGAACCTAGTTACTGGTCCATATATTTATTCAGAAATAACTAACTGCAAGTCTTACCATTTAGTTTTCAACGTTAGTTTTTGAAAAAGTGTTGTTGTATCTATTGATGAGAAATGTTCCAGTTAGTGAAGAATGACCAGAATTTATATAAAATGGCATGCATACATGAACAGTTTGACATCACTTGTGCTTTTTAAATAAAAATTGTAATCATGTCCAACCTGCAGATGGAGTCAAAATAATTAATGAAGCTTAAGAATGTTTTACATGTTCTAAGATTACATTTTATATAAATTTCGGTCTTTCTTCACTTACTGAAACATTTTTCAACAATAGAAACAACACTTTTTCAAAAACTAAAGGTCAAATGTATAGTCCTCTTTATTACTTTTCTGATAAGGACCGTCGAAGAAGGTTCGGAGCGTTAAAAACTAAACTGTGAGACTTCCAGTTAGTTATTCTTCCATAAAAATATGCACCAGTAATCAACAGCATTGATTAATTCAAAATAACATCCTCACTTTTCAACTACCCTGATCAATACGATAAAATCTTGAGGAAATAAAAGCTCTCCTTGAGGGTCAGGGTCTGGGTTTGAATCGGGACCCTTAAGAAATTTAAAGTTCAGGATTCACACTCGAACGCTCAAGGAACCTTTTTACTTCGGGTCCAACCTAACAGATTCCGTCCCCTGGTCAAAACTTTTAGCTTGTTTTCTGACCTTAAATCACGTCTGCAAAAAAAATTATACTACCTACACATTTTTCTGTATAAACATGTTTACAAATGTTATGTCCAAAGTGAAGATTTGCATTATAATATCATACAATATTATGAGAAAATAATTCTCGAAACTGATACTAAACGAGACGAAATATTTATTCCAGATAAGAGTTTGCGTAAACAAAGAAATTTTAACTATAGTTTTTGTGCGGATATAAGAGATTTTCTGATTATTTTCAAAATGTGAAAAAAATGTTACATCTGAAAAGTTGAGAATAAAAAAAATGTCAACTTTTCTGTTGAATAAACAATTAGTCCAAGTAGTTGTCATTCCCATACAAAGAAGGATTTCGTGGCATATTAAGACTTTAATTGATTTGTTAAAATGTCCGACTCCCCTAACATTTTTCATCGTAAAACTTAAACTTAAAACTTCCGTAAATATGAACTGTTCTAAAATAAATGTGACTCGATCATTAATTGTTTTTTATTTGCTTCTAAATTTTGAAACCTATACATTATTTATGTTAATATACAAATAATTACTAGAGAATTGCCACATATTTAAAAAAAAAGGAATGAAAAAAAAACTTTATTTACTTGTTTAAAAAAAATTCTCAACCTCTTTTATAGTCGTGAGCTTGGTAATTCAGGGAACAATGAAACTGTATACTTATAAATATGCACTCGCAATAAAAAATATTTCTTGATATTTTCTGGCGTTCTTGAAGAAATAAAAGTAAAAAGAAACTCTATAAAATCGTGTTTAAAAAATTCCGAGCCTCCACCGAAGGCATGAGTATGATAATTCAATAAACAATAAAACTATATACCATTTAAAACGGCACGTGTACTAAAAAATATTTTTAATACCTACTATTTGTATTGAAAAGATAGAAATTCAAACAAAAAGCTTCCGAAAATGTACTTTTTGTTTCAAAAATCTATTATTTTGTGGAAATTTTGTATCTCAGGCGGAAGAATTTGATAATATGGTAGAAAGTTCAACTATTTGTTCTCAAGTTAAACAATTTTGTTAAAAATGAATTTCCTTGGTTGAAAATTCACAATTTGAGCGTGTTAAAAAACGTATGTGTTTTTTTGAAAATTCGTCTTTTCTCGTTAAATTCAACTGTTTGTAAATTCAAATTCAAATGTTTCGGTCGTGATATTAACTATTACATTCTTTGTTTAGATCATTCGTTTTTTCAGCTTAAAAATTCAACATTTTGTACAAAATGTTTCTTCTTTGTTGACTAAAAAAGCTTTTCTTGTTAAAAAAATCAATACATGTTTAAAATTTGTCTTTTTTTGTACATTTCAACTGTTTTCGATTTGAAATAAAAATCTTCTCCCGGCAAAGATTTCTAATTTTAGTTGAAAATGCATATATTTGGTTTGAAATACAACTGTTTTGTAGAAAATCTTTTTGGATTCAAAATTGAACTGTTTTATAGAAAATTTACCTTTTCTGTTAGAAATTCCTATTTTTTGATGAACATTACAATATTTATTCGACAATTTAACAATTCTGTTGGATTTTTTTTTTTTAATTAATCTTTTTATGTACAAATGTAATTATTCCATTTCTGGTTCAAATATTATCCCCGACAAGTTGAAAATTCAACTATGTGGTAGAAAATTCATTTATTCTGTTGTGAATTCGTCTTTTTCAAGATACATTTTTTTTAGTTAAAAATTATTTTTTTTCAGTCAAAAATTCTATTCTTTTTGAGTCAAAAATGCAAAATTTTGGATATTTTTCTCCTTATTGACTGAAAAATAGGTTTTGATTAAAAAAAATCATTCTTGTTAATAATTTGTCTTTTCCGTCCAATTTAACTATTTTGGATGCAAATAAAAATCTTTTTTCGGCTAAAGCATCAACTATTACATTTTTCGTTGAGAATTCATCTTTTTCTGTGGAAAACTCAAGTATTCGTTTAAAAGTTGAACAACTTTCTTAATTCATGAAAACAGTACGATCTTATAGCCCCCC
>CAKNXH010054520.1:47475-58278 GCA_932178445.1 Andricus quercusramuli
ACTTATGGACTCTCAAAAAGGAGGGTTCGTTTTTTCAGCCACTTGTTGGTTATGTGTAGCGAATTGATAGGCTAGTCTCCCCCCACGAGGAAAATATGTCGCATTTTTTTACGTGCTTCAGAGATACGTGTACTCAAATTTATTTTTCGCTGATAAAATTTGTCCTGGTGGGGTTAGGTATACGACTTTGCATGTTATAAAAGCCGCGACGAAAGCAGAAGAAGTATAATAATTTCTCGAAAAAAATGAATCTCGCTATTATATCATTCTTCGTTTTCCTGACTTTGGCTCTTCTAATTGGAGTTGATGCCACCTGCCACTGCGAGTATGTAAAATAATGTTGTTACTTTACTGTGTACTGTAATCAGTGCTTATTTTGTATAGACTTACAAAAAATATTTTATGTCCATGACATCATGATATAATTCCCTGTGCAATACATAATTTGTTTATAATGACATATTAACCCATGTATTTGACATTTGTTTTACTTTTTGTCGTCTAAAATTCGTACAGTTTTATAATTTTGTGTCAAATGTCCCAAGAAAAGTTAAGAAAAAGAGTAAAATTCTTGGAAATTGCTGTACATTGAATGGCAGCAAGTCGCCAATCCACATGGATGTCATGAGAAACTCCTTTTTTAAAAATGAATTTTTTTTGAAAGAAGGAAACGGGAAGTATTCATTTTCTTCTAGTGTTACTAATTTAGTCTTGACAAAAGTAATTGAAATTAAAAAATAAACTTCGATATGAAGCGTTTCAGATAAAAATTTTGTAGAAATAATTTTGAATAATTCTACTGCATTTCTCAATTTGACAAAGAGCTATAAACGAGACAATAAGAAGTCAAACTTTAGTAAGAAAATCAATTTGTTTAAGTAGGAAGACTACAGGCTTTTTCTTTACGCTCTTTTAAAATTAATATTTTTGTTGAAAAGTTAAACTACTTTGGTAGAAAATTCAATTATTTGATTAACATCTGGAATATTTATTTTAAAAATTTAACTATTCTGTCGGGAATTTGGTTATTTTTATGTTTAGAATTAACTTTTAATCTGAAATTGTAGTAATTCTATTTTTCGTTCAAGTTGTCACTTTTCAACTTGAAATTTAAACCATTAGGTAAAACTATCTGATCTATTATATTAAAAATGCATCTAATGAATTTTCTATTTCGATAATATTGGTTTTCAATGTATCAACAGGGATTAAAATTTTATATTTTGAGCAGACATGTGTCACGTGTAATAAAAGCTTTCAAAGATTCCCAAACTAATGTTGGTTCAAATTTGGCTTTCAAAATAATATTAAAAAATATTGGTATTAAACAATAAAATGTAATCATTTAAAATTTTCAGCGACCCGAAATGTGCTGATGAAAGAGGCTGCTCCAAGTTCTGAATGCGGATAACTTGGTGCGATGAAGAGAGGACCAATTCAAATTCTTCCAGAACTCAAACTGAACGAAATTCGCAAATATGGAATAAAATATTCTAAATTTTTAGCAAAACTTAACATTCGAAAGCCAATACTGTAAAAAATAAATGGATAACTAAAAAAAAAATAAATGGAACTCATTCCTAAATTCTCATCATCACAGAATTAGTCTTGTGCTACCTGCACCTTTAGCCAATTTGTTCTGTGTCACCTCCAATCCCGTTACGTACTACAGCCGACGCCATCACACCTCCAGGTCCGCAGGCAATCATTCAGATACTGTCCAGAGGAAAATCATCTCAACCTGCTCTCGCGAGAAACCCGGCGAGATGGAACATTGCTTAGGGTCAGCAGGGCATCCTTTCTCTTGTTAGTTTCCCTGAATAAGCCTGACTATATGAACTATTTGAATTTTCAAGGGCTCCGCCCGTTCTCGACATTCCATCTCCTTGACCCATCCTTTAATTCGCGAGACCCTCTTAAAAATTTAGCGTCCAATCGTGATTTATCCACCAATTCCTAGTTCGAAAATTCCTCCAAGTCGGGAACGGAATTTTATGATGGAAGCTAAAATGATCAATGTTGATTATACGTGTGGCATTAGAAGATTTTCTTAATTGCTTCCAAAAAGAGGTCAGTGATGATCGAAATGTACTTGATTGAAAATTTGCCTTTGAATAAGTGCGGGTAGGATATGTCTCGTTAAAACATTGGCAGACCTTGTATTCAAAAGTTCTACCATAGTTAGCAGCAATGAAGAAAAGACCCTGATCAATAAACGCCTTGCATGCACTGCGGAAATCGAATGGTACAAGTGAATGGTATGAAAAATTAACATTTGAGATCGGATAATATAAAACTAAATAAATAAAAACGTAAAGCTTTCAAGAAAAGATAGTATAATAGAATAATAATAATAATAGACGATCAGCGATCGTTCGAAGTAATTTGCTCGTGAAATAACAGGTGAAGTGTGGTCACTCAAACATTTTTAAACGCTTCCCTGCCCCGTGTCGATAAGTCCACTACGTGTTCAGGCCACGTGCACCACAAATAAGGAGACCGAAACGCTTACTCACATGAACGTGCCGGTTTTTAATCACCAAAATATAGAATCACATGAGCTAGGACGTGAAAGTAAAAAAGAATTAGATGGAATAGAAAAAGCTTCATGAAATTGGGATCAAGAAGAGTAAAAAATAAGAGAATGGCTAACCCGTTAAACGAAATTGCGGAAAAATATATAAGGGGAATAGAGAAATTCCGCAAATGATAAAAAATAAGAAAAATGGTGAATCAAAAAGTGAACCAAACGAAACTAACATCAGAGAAAATCAGACAACTTAAAATGAATATATTGAGGGAGTAATAATAGAAAGAAATTTAGAATTTGTGACAATTAGAAATGAAGAGACATATGAAAACAATTAGAATTAAGACAGTTCGAAAGGCAAACAGGTGAGCCGTCCTGGGACGCCAGGTAGAAGTGATAACTTCATACGATATGAATTGAAGTGTTTTTTTTAAGTCTTTGAACATTAAAAAAACATGGAACCGTTTCACTGACATGCGATATAAATGGCGTTAGAAAAATCGTGCATAAAGACGTCGGCATCGTTTGCTCCTCACACTCACACTGAGACTCTGACAGTATGGCAGTATGTAGCCGTGTATAGCGACATGCGCTCTTCTTGGAGGGCGTGGTTCGTACAATTGCGTGATAATATTGTATCATATTGTATGAAAGAGAGCGAGAGAAAGAGAAGTGGAAGAAGCAAATGAGAGATAGAGAAGGAGAGGGATTGAAAGAGTCAGTCAGTGGGTGAAGCGAAGAAGAGATAGAGTAGAGGGAACGTTACCTGTGAAGCGTTACCCGTATTTCCGCTCAAATCATGTTAGTTTTGCGAGTTCACATCGTGTCGTAAGTAGTTATCGTTTCAAAATAGATACGCTCAGGCAGGAAGGCGAATGAATAGGAAGTGAATGAGTATAAGAAGCTTGAGTAGGACGCAAAAAATTGTACAAGAGAAACAGAAAGAACAGAAAATCAGAGAAAGACAATCTTTTATAGAACATTCTAGATAGATTAGTTTTTAGAAAATAACGTAGAATTTTAGACACGCAGAAATAATTTATTTGCATATTAGGAAAACGAAACGAAAAGTTTGATAATATTCTCAACACAATCCTACGAAATTTTGCATTAGGAATTGCAAAGTTGAATGAGCACAGGCACGAGTTAGCGAGCTCCAGGTCAAAAATAACAAACACTAGCCAAAGTAGTCAAGGTGCAGGTACTGAGACTTTCCAAAACCAGTGCAAAGGCATTCAATTATCAGAAAGTCAAAAGCGCCTTACTATAAAACCGAAAAACGAAATAGAATAGATGAGGAAAGTGTAACTGGGATAGAAAGAGAGGTCACAATAGAGAATAACTCATGAGAAGTTCCAGCGACTTTATTTCCTTATGGAATGATTGAAGCACCATTCAAAAACATGTCAAACTGACCAATTAAATTTTCAAAAATATGAAGAATAGTCCTTGTCATTTTTCGAGTTATTTATTGATATTGAAAAAAGGATAACAAATTAGGAAAATTACATTTTCGAAAATTTAGATTCAACTTTGAAGGGGAAGCTTGAAGTTTGGTTTCAAGTTATTAGAGAAAATGGGCAAAATTTAGATCAGTTTATTGATGATTTTTAAGAACGCGATTTTTTTGGTTTTGGTCTTAAAATATTCGTAGGATGTCAGACAACTATAACCAATAGGAAAATCTCATATGCAAAGACCTTCCAATTAAAGTTGGTTAGGAAGCACCATGGGACCTAGCCATTTGTATTAAGCAACTGAGCTGTCGAGGTACTTACCAGAACATCTCAGGCGTGTTGTCGATACTGTCATCCAAACCAATGGATATTTTGCCGATCCAGAAAATCTGCTGGTTACAATGATCACAGATCCTCGACATGGTATCAAAGAACTTCGGTGGAGACATATCCTGAAAGCAAAACTGGCAGATAACCACAAAACTATAAGACAATTCAAAGTACCACAAATTAATTTCAAAGCTACAGACTACACGGAAATGATTGACTGGAGTGCAGTTAAACTTACCTGTCCTCCTATTCTCCCTGAGGAGTACGATGAAGATTGCATTAGTGACTTCATTGCCAAGAAAGAATTACCTACATTACCACCAGAAACATTCCCCTTTCCAAACCACACACAGGCAGTAGAGAGGACTGTGAAAGCAGTCACAGAGGCAGCTGCCGCAGTTTGTGGTGCGGAGAACAGGGATGGTTTCATCCGATCGAAGCTTGAGTCTAGACAATTAATGCCGACTTTCACAACTAAGGCTGACTTTAATACATTAGGTTTTAAAGTACCACGCCCACGTTATGGTTGGCTGGTTGGGTAGGGCGTGGGTGGAACTCACAGTGCAGCCACCTTCACGTGGTGAGTTCTGAGTCGCTCTCATAAGCAAAAAAGTTTCTAAGAGCGGACGAAGAGCTGCACACTTCACACGAGGAAAACAACGACCGTAAATGACTCTCTTTTACGATATTTGCCCCCCTCACTCCACCCTCACAGGAGAGGGGAATGAGGAGGGGAATGTTTTTCTTAGTCAAAGGACATTTAGAAGAGGTCACATACCGATTTTGAACGAAATGCGATCACTATAACTTACTAACAAAAAATTCCAAAATGTGTTGAAGTTTTAATGATTTTTCGAAACTTTGAACGAGATGTGCGACGAGAAGATATCGTCCGATTTAAAAAAAAAATGCATTGTGATCAGGGCGACGAGTAGCAACTTTTCCGCGCTATTACGATTCGATTCGGAAACTTTCGTGAAATTCGGCCCAACCTAGTACACAGATTTGCTTAAAGCACAGCTTGAAACATACAAGTAGTAACTTAAATATTTTGTTGGTTTACATAATAGTAGACTTAGCATTAGCATTCATGAAAACAGAATAAACAATAATAAAATAAATGAATAAATTTCTTTAGTCATCACGACGTTACATAAAATATCACAAAATAAATTGGAAAAGCGTATGGGTATGGAATATGAATATTTACGAATTTATAACTTAATACCGGGTAAGTTACATATACGCATCAATGAAAGTTCCCTGCTTAAAATGTCCGACAGTATAGAATAGAAACCGGATAATAAACCGAGTTAAAGACGTATTTAATGCGAATCTAACTTTACCTGTTTGTGCCCGGTTTTTATCCGGTGAAAATTTTACTGTCCGTAAAGTGTCTGCTTTTACCAGGTTTATATCCGCCATTCGAGACAAAAACAGTTGAAATATAAAGTATGGTTGCGGACTGAACCCGTTCGTATCTGACACTTATCCGGAAAAATGGGCCGAAAATGTCTGAATGCTAAGTCTCATGGCGGAATGTACCTGACTTTGTCTGGCATGTATCCGCCATCTGAATGATCTGGAATTATTCAAAGGTGAAGAATCGTACTTCATCCGTTTTAATACGGCATTTGACCGTCGATTAGAACCTTAATTTTCTTTTCCAAACACGCAAGCCGGTTTGAATCTGAATTCGTCCGGCATGTGTCCGCCATCTAAAGGATTTCAAATTATTCAAAGGTGAAGAACCGCATTTCACTCGTTTTAATACGACATTTAATTGTCGATAAGGGTGCAGTAATCTGAAGCGGTATATTTTTCAAATAAATGAATAGGTTTTGATGAATTTCAATAAAGAAATAGGTAGCATTTGAACTCGTGTATTTATTTTTTGTACAAAATTTTACTGTATTTCAATTGTGTTTGGTAACCTGCTGATATAAGTAACATTGTCAAGTCGCATTGTGACACATTTTTCAATGAGAAAGGAAAACGGTAAAATTTCATTTCTTAAACGTTTATTTGCTTCAAATAAATGTTTACATACCGTGTCCACAATTGGAAATGTAACTGATAATGGATTGTCTTTAGAAGAAGTTAGAATAACTTTCTATACTTTCAACCGAACAATTTCGGCATAATCAATTTCATCACAGAGAAGTGAATTCAATACTTGAATAAATTCTCCGCTTTCTAAAACAAAGACAGTATCATTTGATTTTTCAGCGTGTTCGTACAATACAGAGCTGATTACCATATTTCTCGCAATACATCGTTGGAATGTAAGAACTTTATTTCCAGTCGGCGAAAATTTGTCATAATTCGGGTCGTGGGTTCCCTTGCCTATTAGAACAACATCATCAGGTGCGCTACGAGAGAACGGCATTACTTCATTTCTTGAAAAAAGTGATTTACAAAAATCTACGCAAATGGACGCTTCAGAAACCTCTTTTACAATGTACTGAAAAACATTAGTTTGCAAAGTCTTTTTAGCCATTTGTTGATACACGTTCTTTGGGCTGTGAGCACACTGCTTTAAATAGTAGATTCCATTTTCGAAGGGAAAAGTAGGCGTTGCCCATGCTGGATCACAGTATGATATACCAGTAGCCGCGTGCTTCAAAGTATGAACATTAAAAGTCATATATTTTTCTCCGTACAACATTTCAAAAATTCCAACAAATTGAAACAAATCGTGCTCAACTTTCTGTAACTCCTGCTGAGTGATACTTGTTTGAAGCAGTGTTTACATACTATTGACAAAGAGAGCAGAATGTTGTAAGGCATAATCGTCAAGGATTCCTTTCAAGCAAGGAATTGCGTAAAAGAGCATCCAGGAACGCCATTCTGATGCCTTCCATTTACATCGTTCACCAACTTTTGATCTAATAAGCCTGTGTACTTCATTGGGAGGTGTCATGTTCATCAGTCGTTCATTAACTTCAGTTTGTTGGTTCTTAGTTAGACGGATGGGACTATTCGGATCAGTCCATATTGACCACAAAAGCGACACCACTCCACGTAAATCAGCATGCAAGTATTCTCTTACAAAAGACCAGATCATATCAAAGTTGTTCAACTTTGATAAAACAGAAAACCCTTTGACACCTTTCACTCCTCTAAATTTCTTTTTATTCAAAGTTTTCTTAGCCTTCTGAGATGCTTTTTCATAATTTTTCATAGCATCATTCATGTTTTTTATATACAGTGAGTGTGATCGGTCACCAGGTTCCTTTTCTTCCATTAAAAATCGCATGCAACCGCTTGTGTATGTGCCAAATATGTAGCACCAAGAGCAACCGTAGTAAGCATTATACTGCATTTAGTTCTGCAGAAGAGGGCGAGCTACTGTGTCTACACTTCACAATAAGGGTTTCACTAAGAAATGGATATTCTCTCCTAAACTATCTTTCCACGTGAAACCTTCATTACTTAAGACTTTTTATTGCTCGACAAAGGAAGTCATGAATAAGTTCATTTCACTAGCTGAAGGCTCTTTCTTTCCTAGCCATAACCCAGCTAAAAGAGGATACCGAAATCGCAAGTGTGGTGGTAATTAATTTATGATGATAAAAATTGGCCAAAAGGACACTTACGAGCTGTGGAATAATAAAGCTCCATCTGTGTTGAAGATGAACGTTAATAGTACACCCTTATGTGAAATCGTGAATGATGCTAACTTTTTATACAGTAATCCATCGTGTACATCTCGAATTATTCCGTTATCACGCGCTCTACAATTAATCTCATTTATATGATTAAACCAATTTTCTCTCAATACGTTTGTATTCAACAATGCATTGATTTGATATTTCAAATCAAGATATATGAAATAGTTCGGAGAATTCATGGATAATGAAAATTCCTTAGTACATTTCTCACAAAAACGCTTGTGCTTTTTAAATGATTATTTTGTGGTTGGTTCTTCTAAAAGCAAACAGCATACTGGACACCAAAAGTGATACTTAATGGTTGAACCAGGAGGATCAAATATTTGTGGAAGGTAATAATCACTGATATCTCATTGATAAAATTCTGGACCTGCCAATAATTTTTTCATCTCACTTATGGCACGACGAGCTTTACAGCTCAGTGAAAATCGTGTCGATATGCCAAGAATCATGAGCATAACTTCCCAAGTTTTCAATCCTGAATCTTCAAACATAATACTATCTTTGCTTGCAAAATAATCTTTCACTTGTTGTACATTGAAGTTTTCGGACTCGGTTGGACCATGAAAAAGACGGCCATCTGATGATTCTGAAGATGATTGAAGGAATTTGTGGAATACTTGCTGTCTATGAAGACCATTAACGTCAATTGTAATCCTTGGTGTATTGACAATCGGTTCTGTCATTTTATTATCCTTCGAAGTGGATGGAAATGCATTTGTCTCGGTCCATATATCTTTCTTTTCAGGAAAAATTATTCAATTAATTAATTGAAAGAAAATTATAACATTTATGTACCGCATGGTTGTTGGATGACAAAATTTACGATTCTGAAATAATTTTTTCATTGTTAAATCGTTCCTTCAGTTAAAATGTTAATACGATGAATTCAAATTTTATTTTAAAAATACTGATACTCTGATGGTTTATTCGAAAGAATTTTGATCAAAGAGCAATGGCTCCTTTTTTTGACATTCATAAAATTAAAAAGAAAAAAGATTTCGTTAATCAACTCAATGTTACTGCTGTCTCCGCTTTTATCAATTCGAAAAAAATATTATCTATAATTTACCAGTCTTCCTCGAAATAAAATTCAAACATCCATGTGAATTTAGAAAATTTTAATAATACTTCATTTTAATAATTTAATTTTTTTAGAGTTTTTGAGAATAAATTGATTTTTTTTAGTTGTTGGAACGAAGTATCTATGCTTAGCTGCTTGAAAATGTTTCAATATAATCATCATCATTTGCGATTAAATTTGATTTTCACGTATAAAAGTACTTTCTTCATCAACAGTAAATAAATTGGAGGATTTTCATGAAATTAAAATCTATAGATGTTTCAACTGAAGGAACTGTTGACTGAAAACCGCAATTCCTTACCTGAAGAAGATGAAAGTGAAAAGGTTTCCAGTCTCAATAACTGAGAAGGGATGTCAGCATTTACACTCGCCTTTTCAGAGATTTGCAAGGTTGCACTATCCTCATTTATTCCACAGCTTGAAGCTTCAATTGTAAGCTCACAAATTTCTGAAATAATCCGTATTCAAATTGATTCTGATGACAATAAGTAATTTGAAAAGTATTGATCACTAAGGAAAATTACGATCGACTTTTAAAAATTAAATATATAATTTTACCTCCATTTAAGGCAGAATTTAGCTCACTATTCCTTCGTCGAATTGTTTGTGGATGTAATATTTTTCTACCTTCTGCAAAATCTATTTTACTTTTCTTATTTTACTTTTCTTATTTTCTTTGCTTTCGGAACTCATCGCTGCAAATACAATATGATTTTGAATAAAAAATTCAAAATGTACTTCTCACTCGAAGAATTCCACTAGATACATATTTATAAAATTAATTAATCAATTCATTAAATTATTTGTTGTACAAGCATAACAAATCTTTCCGATTTTGATTAACTATCAAAATGTATTTTAAATTGATTTTTTGTTAGAAATAGTCAAATGAAATCCTTAAAAAAATTACTGCAAAAATATATTTATTTGAATATATGAAATAAAACATATATATTTTCTATATGCTACGCAACCTATTAATAGACATATACAAATATACTTACTTAATTCTTAGCTTTGATAAGTCGTATATCCCGTGACGCAATATTCGTAGACTGATCGCTTGCTCACCATCCATTTATCGCGGATGGAAATAAATAATAAAACAATATTATTTATATATAAGGCATTTAGTTAACGTATAAACTATATACACATTCACGTGTAGTACATTTCTCTACATTTATTGATACACAAGAGACAAAACAAATCATGGCTCAACAACAGCTGACGAACGAGACGATTTTGAACATTCGGCTTTCCAGGGGCGATTCAGTATAAAATTGATTATATATCAACATTTTCAATTGTATAAAAATTTTTGCGCTAATAAATCATGCATATATACTTGTCCTTTATATGAAAACTTTATAGTTGCTTGTTTATAATGTACAATTAATTATTCGGTTTGAATATATTAACTTCATGATTTTCAGTTATATCAGACAAATATATTTCAAAATCCACTTTGACAAAATATACACGGCCCTGAAGCAATTCGCATTTGTTGTGGATCAAGCATTTCTTCAAAAAATTTTCACAATTTTCAAAATTTTCAAAACACGATATGCTACATTAATTAACGATACTGTAATTTTAATTGTATTGCTCACATAAATGATACCTCAAGTGGCACATACTTCAATTATTAATAATGTAAAAATATCAGTGTTCAGGGACCATTTCTTTGCTCCTGTGAATATGGCGGTTCGTCGGTCATGAAAGAGC
>CAKNXH010054522.1:0-43550 GCA_932178445.1 Andricus quercusramuli
CGGTAACATATTTTTTATTACCTGGTATAATCCATTTTTCTCAGTGTTCTATAGTCTTCATTTCTTGCCTCAAAATTTAGTTATAATCAAAGCTTTTTTTTGAAAATTCCATTGAATATTCTTTTAAAATTACCTAAAAAAATATGATGTTAGTTTTTCTACAATAATTTTGATACATTTTACATACGAACTAATTATTATTTCATTGTTATTCCCTAATTTTCATGGCTCTAAAGTGCCAAATTTACTTGAAAAATTTGAATTTTTACATTTTTTACAATTTTTTAAATAATACGATCAATGAGTTAATTCATTTAGTTATTTTCGGGCAAAAAATATAACCAAAAGTAACCTTTTCATAAAACAAGTAACTGTTTTTTTCAAATAAGCGCGCCAACTATCCGAGTGCCAGTGGTTCGGAAGTGGAGGGAGGTAGACTCCTCCCATGTGCCGTCCTGTCTGAATCCACTCGTCGTGAGAAGGCTCTGCTAAACGTTGCATCGGCCATCCTCGTGTAAAGCCGAAGACGCACGAGCACGAACCCGTGGCAGCGTGGCTCGGGCCGAGCCGAGCTCGTCCGAGGTCCGAGTCGGACGCGGCGATTCAGTTTCGTGGGCAATTAGGAGGTTCGGGTTGATTTTTGATTTCCAGAATGACATCTGAAGGAAAGACTTCAAATACATGTAATGAAGTCTCGAAATATTTTGTATTATGTCTTTCAGGAACGTATAAGGGATTTTAAGATTATGGTAAAAAATCATTATTATTTTTAATTTAATGTGTCGAATTAATGAAAATAAAATTGATAAAATTTTAAATTATAAAATTAAATTAATTAAAAATAATAAATAAAAATTGATATAATTAATTAATTTAATAAATTAAATTATAATTCGATTAATTATGAAATTTTTAATTTTATAAAATTTTCAATTTATTACATTGATCAACTTTTTTAATGTATACTCACATCTGATAATTACCTTTCTTTTCATGTTATTTTAGGCTATAATCACAATTTTGGGGATTTCAAGAGAATTCTGAATATTTTTCTTTGATGCTGCGTCCTGATAGGGTCAAACATGGTACAAAAAACCGTCGTGAAATTTCAAAAAGAAACTGTACTCTGTATAAATTATTTTTGAACATGAAAAATATTGATACGTTTTATAAGTATTCCCAAATTTTACTTGAATATGATACACAGTGATTTTTATGAAAAAATTCTTGTAAATAGTTGGTAATTTTTTAAATTTTATGATATTTTGGTAACATGTTTGACCTAAGGGAACAGATTTCAGGAATTAAATTATAAAAATATCTCAGTTAGTGTTTGCTTGATAAAAAATTATTCATTTACTTACTTAAAAATAAGTAACCTCAAGAATGAATAGTTATTCAACATTTTTATCTTGTATCAAAAATTATTTTTTGCCTATAATTATAATTTCGCTTCAATTGTTTCTTGACTAAAAATCGTTTTTACTTGAAAGTTTATTTATTTTGTTGAGAATTCATTTCTTTATTATTCATTTTTATTATTTAATATTTATTATTCATTATTTATTATTTATTATTTATCATTTATTATTTATTATTCATTATTTATAATTTATAATGTATTATCTATTATTCATTATTCATTATTTATTACCATAAAATCCGTAGAAAATTCATTTACTTACTTAAAAATAAGTAACCTCAAGAATGAATAGTTATTTAACATTTTTATCTTGAATCAAAAATTATTTTTTGCCTTCAATTATAATTTCGTTTCAATTGTTTCTTGACTAAAAATCGTTTTTACTTGAAAGTTTATTTATTTTGTTGTGAATTCATTTTTTTAAAGTTAAATTCAACGGGTTTTCATTAAAAATAATTTTTTTTTTCAAATTAAAATGGCAACTATCACATGTTCCGTTGAAAACTAACCTCCTTGTATGAAAATTAAACTATTCGGTTGAAAATGCTTTTTTTCGTTCAAATTTTGATTTGAAAAATCTGAAATCTTAGAAAACTTATATTTATATTTATTTGTACAATTTTACTGTAGTTGTAAAATAATTTTTACATTTATTTGAAAAATTAAAAATGTCAATAATTTTTATAAATATTCCTAATTTTTATTTAAATATATGATACTCATTGATTTATATTTTGAATATTCTGGTGAATAGTTGATCATTCTTTCAAATTTACGACATTTTTGTACCATGTTTGACCTTAGAGAATAGATTTCAGGAATGAAGTTATAGAAATATCTTTATCGGTTAGTAAAATAATAATAATTAATAATAATAAAAGATAAATAATGTATAATAAATAATGTATAATAAATAATAAATAATAAATAATAAATAATAAATAATAAATAATAAACAATAAATAATAAATAATAAATAATAAATAATAAATAATGAATAATGAATAATGAATAATAAATAATAAATAATGAATAATGAATAATGAATAATAAATAATAAATAATAAATAATAAATAATAAATAATAAATAATAAATAATAAATAATGAATGATAAATATAATGATAATTTCGAACAACTATTCATTCTTTAAGTCATTTATATTTAAGGTTATAGGTATAAATATAATTTTCCTGTGGGAGTTAAAAAAATTTTCGAAGGTCTTAGAATATTACTGAATATAAAGCAATATTCCAACAAAAAAATATGAGTTTTAACTAAACAGTTGAATTTTCAACCAAAAAAGCTGAATTTTTAACGAAAAATGTAATAATTGCTATTTCAATGGGAAAATTCGAATTTTTAATTAAAAAAAGTTGAAATCAACTTTTAAAGAATGAAATTTCATCCAAATAAATGAATTTTCAAGTCACTAAATTTTTTAATGAAGAAGACAGAAGAAACAGAAGAAACAGAAGAAAAATTTCAACAAAATTATAATTTAAGGCGAAAAATATATGTTGTACACAAACTGAAAAATTTCGAATATATATTCATTATTTAACTGTTTTTTTGCTTGTTCTAATTTCTATACATATAATTTTCATATAGGATTCTTGGCAAAATTTCACAAACTTTTTCAATGTTTCGGATATGTAAAATAAAAATTTCAACAAAAAATATTTTTATCAATCAAACACTAACTACGATATTTTTATAATTTCATTCCTGAAATCTGTTCCCTAAGGTCAAACATGGTACCAAAATATCATCAAATTAAAAAAATTACCAACTATTTACAAGAATTTTTTCATAAAACTCACTGTGTATCACATTCAAGTAAAATTTGGGAATACTTATAAAACGCATCAATATTTTTCATGTTCAAAATTAATTTACACAGAGTACAGTTTTTATTTGAAATTTCACGACGGTTTTGTTGTACCATGTTTGACCCTATCAGGGCGCAGAATCAAAGAAAAATATTCAGAATTGTCTTGAAATCCCCAAAATTGTGATTATAGCCTAAAATAACATGAAAAGAAAGGTAATTATCAGAGGTGAGTATACATTAAAAAAGTTGATGAATGTAATAAATTGAAAATTTTATAAAATTAAAAATTTTATAATTAATTTAATTATAATTTAATTGATTAAATTAATTAATTATTTCAATTTTTATTTATTATTTTTAATTAATTTAATTTTATAATTTAAAATTTTATTTATTTTATTTTCATTAATTCGACACATTAAATTAAAAATAATAATGATTTTTTACCATAATCTTAAAATCCCTTATACGTTCCTGAAAGACATAATACAAAATATTTCGAGATTTCATTACATGTATTTGAAGTCTTTCCTTCAGATGTCATTCTGGAAATCAAAAATCAACCCGAACCTCCTAACTGCCCACGAAACTGAATCGCCGCGTCCGACTCGGACCTCGGACGAGCTCGGCTCGGCCCGAGCCACGCTGCCTCGGCTTTACACGAGGATGGCCGACGCAACGCTTAACAGAGCCTTCTCACCGACACACTACGTTTGCATGTACTTTTTCTTTATGCATAAGTGCAAAACCCTCGTTTGCCCACCGTTTACAGACATCCAAAATGGCCGATTCTGCACTGTGCGCGAAAGCAATGAGCAAACTCCGCAACACCGATGACCAAAACGCTGTCACCGGTTAGCAAAATGGTCTCCACGGTTACCAAAATATTTTGCCCACCGTTTGCCATCTAGCGTCGTAAACTGTTACTATGCGAACATCATTTTGGGTGAGGTTAGGTTTATTTCGTGCGTGACAGTTTGTTTTCGTTGATTTTCGTTCAAGTAATTCGTTGCATGATGAGATGAAAGAGTTTATTACAAGCTAAGGTGCAAACGGCAAAAAATCATAGAAATGGATTTCGCTGACGAATGCAGCATTGCAAGTTTCTATGACCTACAAAAAATGATAGAGGAAGCAGACAACATTGTGTTATTTTCAGGAAAGATAAACATTTTGGGAGTTATTTTGTTTCTTGCGGGGGGCTCCGCCCCCCGTACCCCCCGCGGGGGCTCTGCTCCTCGGCCCCTCTGGGGCTTTGCCCCAGACCCCACCCTCCTCCCCAACTTTTCGTCAAGTCTACATATCTCCGGTTTTGCATAGTATTCTTTAAAGAAAAATAGTGTTTGATACTCGAGTCCTCACGGGCGATTTGGTCACTGCTCGTATGAAGGAAATGCGTGAAGCCGAAGCTCGGTTTCGTTCGCCTCCGCCTCGCCTCGGGTTCACGCGGTGCCTTCATACTCGCAGTGACCAAAACGCCCGTTTGGACTCTCGTATCGAAATATACTATTCCCAGATGGGAACGTGGTGGGGGCCGAAAAATCCCACGTTCTGGAGCCTCTGGTGGGAGCTTTCGGTCATGCGTATTCGCGCTTTCTCGCGGGCCCCTGCGCTCTCACGCCCTCATTGCTGCTTGGGTCTGTCTGTTGCCTATCTGCAGGCTCTCTATACAATCCGATGGTCGCAATATATATATTGTAACCTGCGAGCTGCAGAGTAGCCTGCAACTAGGCCCCCTGTGCGAAGCAAGTGGTCGTGCTAAAAAATTTAATGAGATTAATAAATTATATAAGTATATATATAAAAACTCTTTTGAATTTTCATCCAAAATGGCTGGCTAAGGAAAAATCATTGTTTCTGACTCTGGGGGTCTCAAAACTTGGGGATTTGATGAAAATCGACTAAGTTTAATTTTACATAAACTCAATACCTTCTCATTAGGATAAGAATGTAAAAATACTTTTAAAAAGTTGACTAAATTCAATTAAATGCGCTTTGAGCATTTAAGTGAGTTTATAGCGATAACGCGAATTTGTACATGGAGGTACTGATGTACTACTGACATACTGCTTCCCAAGAGAATTCGGGTTCTTTATAAAGTTATCTTTACATGGTCTTAAGAGTAGGTTTTACGCTGAAGTCTTCTCAGATGATGATATTATTTTTCAAGATTAATTTCCGTTAGAGCCGACAAGTGGAATATCACTTCTATGAAAATAGCGTGATTCTTCAAGAAAACCTGTCTCCATTTTTGTTTATTTTAGAAACTACTCCCGAAAGGAACCCGAGTTCTCGTGAGATACTTCTATACATATTTAGCAGACTGCAAAATTAAAGCATCTTGATCATTCACAGGGTGTCTACTCTTCTTTATTCATAATGTGTCCCCTAAGGGTTTACTTGACTTCCATTTCTTACAACACTTCCTTCTATATGTGTTATAAAATCTTATCCTTACTATTTACAATTATTTACACCTATTTACATAAATTCTTATATATCTAACGTCTTAAATCTAATTTCGCCGATAGCGCAATTTGGGACGTGTTAGCGAACGAGTGATCGAAAGCGAGAGTGTAAGCGAGAGAGAGAGAGAGAGAGAGAGAGCGGCAACGCAAACGCATCTTAATTTACTTATGCTATTACATAATCATTACTTACAAATCTTTACGCTTCTAATTGAATTTAGGCGACTTCCGTTTCCTTTTTCTTTCACTTCTCTTGTACCTCCATTTTGCCATTTTTGCATCCATTCTTCCATTTTTTTTCAATTGCTCCCCTAGCATCCTCTAACTCCTTCATCCACTCTTCCCCCAAACCATCCTCCCCTAAAATTCTTACCACATTCTCTTGCCAGCTTCCTTTATCTTCCATTCCTCTCCTACATCCTTCCCATACATGCTTCCATGTTTCCTCTTCCCATTCACAGATTCTGCACTTCCTGTTATCATTCTTTTCCCATTACATATTTGCCCTTACCTCATTTCCCAATCTAAATCTTGCTATTCTTGTCCATCTTTTCTCTCCCCATCCCTGTTTTAAATACTTTGGTACTCCTTCCTTTTTTATCATCTTATACCATATATTATATTTTGATTCCTCAATCATCCCCCATCTTTCTCTTAATTGTCTTTCTCTCTCCCTTTTTTCCACTTCTTCATAGTTGACTCCCGTCCCGTCTTCTATATCTCTAGCCTTAAAAAACTCCCTCCTTTCTTCCTCCCATCTTGTTAATTCAATCGCCCTCCCTCTCCTTTCCTCTACCTCCATCAAACACTTTATCGCTAACTCCCCTCCCTTTCCCTCCCTCAGCTTCGTCTCAAAATTCCATGCCCTCTTTCCCGCTCTAGTACTTAATTTATCCCTTTGCGCCTCTTCTCTCACCATATATCCCGGCGTCCTCCAGTCTACCCCTAGCGTCCATCTTATATACCTTTCTTGTAAGCTTTCAATCTCTTTCCTTTCTTTCCATCCCCATATCTCTGCTCCATGACCTAATACCGGTCATACCAGCGTATCAAATAACCACATTCTCCTTCTCCAATTTTTTTTAAATCTTCTTTTTCCTATTCCCCATATCTGCTACATCAACCCCGCTGCTTTTTTATCCTTTCTCTTATATGAGCTCTATGATCTCCATTTGCTTGCAAGGTATATCCCAAATACTTAAACTCTTTTACTTCATCAAATTTTTTTCCCTCCCATCTCCCCATCCATTCTTTCTTTCTTCCTCCTCCTTTTCTAAACCTCATTATCTTTGTCTTTTCTACATTCAAATTCAACTTTTTTCCATCTAAGTATTTCTCTAATCCGGTAATTAAGCCCGCCATCCCTTCTTCATCATCTGCCATCAACACTATATCGTCTGCGTATGCCAGTGTATATATCTTTTCGTTCCTTATCCTTACTCCTCCCCACCCTTTTCTCTTCATTTCTTCTTCGAAGTCTGATATGAATATATTAAATAAAAGTGGGCTCAGAGGACATCCCTGCCTTACCCCTCTCACCAACCAGAAACTATCTCCCACTTGCTCTCCTACCTTTACCTTGCTTTTTGTCTCTCTAAAAATTTCCGATACTCTCTTTATTAATCCCTCTCTTATCCTCTTTTTCACCATAACTTTTTCTATCACGCCTCGGTCTAATGAGTCAAACGCCGCCTTCAAGTCCACGAACACTGCTATCATTGCCCCTTTCTCCCTTTTAATCCTCTTATTTACTAAGTAGTTCAGAATATATATATTGTCCATTAACCCCATCCCTTTTCCAAACCCTGTCTGATTCGGTGGTTCTATCTTTTTGTCCACAACTTCTTTTTTTTACCTCTCCGATAAAACAGTCACATATACTTTATACAGTGTTGGCATTAGTGTCACTCCTCTATAATCTTTAACCTCGTTTCCTGTGCCTTTCTTCAATATTGGTATCACTACTCCTTCTTTCCATAACTCTCGCCACCCCTCTCCTCTCCATACTCTATTGCACATTATCCATGCCCATTCCTTTAATTCTGTCCCCCCATATTTCCATACTTCATTTGGAATCTCATCTATACCAGGTGCATTTCTATCTTTCAACATCCCTAATACCTTGACTATTTCCTCTCTTGTAATGTCCTCCTCCTCATCTGTTTCCCTACCATCTCTTCCTCCTTTCCTAACTTTCCTCTCTACCCCTCCTAGTAATTCCATAAAATATTTTTTCCATTCTATCATCTCAATATCCTGGTTTACTCTTTTCCTTCTTCTTCTCTCTTTACTTACCACTTTCCAAACCTCTTCTTCCGTCCTAGCCTTCTCCGCTTCTTCTTCAAACCTTTTATTTTCCTCCTCTTTCTTTTGATCACACAATTCAGTATACTCCTTCTTTTTTCTCCTATATTCTTCTCCATTATATGTCCCTTTTCTCCATTTTCCTAATACCCTTCTCACTTCCTTCTTCTTCTGTTTCCAATCCTCATCCCATCCACTTCTATCCCCTCCTTCACTAGCTTCTTTTTTGCTTGTGCACTCTAATGCTCCTTTTATTTCTCCTACCATTATTTCCATTTCCTCGTTTACATTTCCTTTCCCCATTTTGATATTCCTGACTTTTTCTTTAAACTGTTCTTTACCTTCCATTGACCAATCCCCTCTTCCTGCTCTTTTTACTTTTGCTTCCTTTTTAGCCTTTTTGTTATTACTCATTTGTCCCTCTACCGTTACTATTATGGGAAAGTGATCCGAATCTACATAGTTCCCCACCTCTAGTTTCTAAAACCTTCTCTCTTACTTCGTCGTCCACTACCACATAATCAATAACCGTTCCCCTCTTTCCTCCTGAACGTGTATATTCCCCTTCCTCATCCCCCTCTATACTTCCGTTTAGGATAAACCATCCCATCTCCCCTAGGCTCTTTAACAACTTCTTTCCCTCCCCATTCAGTGTCTTGTCTTTGGATTTTCTTCCTCGCTCTCCATCCCATTCCTTTCCTCTTCTATCTCCTGTTCTCGCATTGAAATCTAATGTATAAAAATAAAAAATAAAATAAAATATATAAAATAATGCCTAATGTCTTCTTCATTTTCTTCCATCATTTCTTTTATCTCCATTAGTTTCTCCTGCATATCACCGTTCACATAAACCCCCATTATCTTCCACTTCTCTCCATCCATCTTTACCTCTTCTACTACTGATCCTTCTTTTTGTTCTTTCCTCTCTTTCTTGTTCTTCCTTGTTATACATTCGTTCCTTACTCCCATTACCATTCCTCCCATTGCTCTGCCTTTTTTATTCTTCCTCTTTGCATTTTGAACTTGCCATTTGTAACCTCTTGGTACCTTCCTCTTACTCTTTCCCATCCCTTTTCATCTAGCCACGTCTCCATCATTACTATTACCTCCCATTGTGCCAAATTTCTCATAAACTCCCTATCCTTTCTCTCCAATCCTGCTATATTCCAGTAACATATCCTCCATTCTTCCCTACCTTCGTTTCTCGTCTCTCTTTGCTTCTTACTATTACTATTTCTTATTTTCCTTTCTCCCGTTCCTTTCTGTCCTAGTTTTCCGGCTCCTCATTTCTTACTATCTCTTCCCTTCCTTCGTCCCAATCCCACCATACTCCTTCTAGCTGTATTCTGCCATACTTAACCGACGTTCTTTCTCCCTTAATTCTTTCCTCCTCCGCTATTTGCCTTAACTTATACTGTATATTCCTTTCTACCCACGTCAAATCATCCTCTATTCTCTCCGAGCTTCCATATAACAACCTCTGCTTTGTCATCACTTCCCTTTTATGTTCCCATTTCTTTAGCTTCACTAGTACCATTTTTTCTCCTCTTCTCGTTTCCTTTCCTACACTTTGCATTTCCTCTATCTCTACTTTAGCATCTATCCTTTTAGGAACATTTTACACTCCTTCTTTCAATTCCTTCCCTTCTAATCTTAGACCCTCTATCACTATGTTTCTTTTTCTCTCTTCTCTTTCTTTCCTTTCTAATCTTCTTTCTATTTCTCTTATCCTTTCTCTCTCATTATTCCCACTCTCCCCTACACCAAACTCCCGTTTTGATTTTTCGATCGTCACTATCCTACCTTCTAAATATGCTACCTCTTTATTATGCTCATCCTGTTTTTCTAATCTTTGTTCTAAAACCTGCATCCTTTTTTCTAAATTTTCCCTAACTTCTTCCCATTTTTGCATCTCTTTTCTAAGTTCGGCCATTTCTTTCCTAATTTCTTGTTTTATTTCCTCTCCTCTTTCTTCCTGCCGTTTTTGGTTCATCTGTATTACTTCTATCATCATTTGACGCAACTCTTCTAACTTTAACTTTTCAAATTCTACCGGCCCTTTATGTTCAACTTTGTCTTCTTATTTTCCCTTGTCTTTCTCCATCGCTCTATTTTGATCTTTTTCTGGTGGTGTTCTGATCATTTTCGGGGTTTTCAGGGTGGATCCTACTTCTACCTTGTCTTCGCTACTTCCTCGTTCTGCCCTATCCCTTTTTCTATTTATAAATGGCTCGATTGAGCCAAAACTATCCACCCTCAATCTCTCCCTTTCTACCGTTTTCCGATAATGACCGCGTCTTTTTATGTCACTTTTCGGCGTGCAGAACACTTCCTCGTCTGACTCCATCAACCCGTAACTTACGTACTGCGTAGCTATTGTCACCACTGCGCCTACCTCACCCTGCTACAGTACCTTCTTTCGTGCCTCTCTCTTCCTATCCCTCCCTGTCACCGCTACTCGGCTGCACCTGTCTCCCCATCCTGCTCCTCACGCTTAACCAAACTATCCTCACACAGCCTACCCAAAATAGTCTTAATCTCTCAAAAAATCACACCAATCTTCACTTCAATTATCTTAAACTTACAAACACTCACTCACAAAACCCTCTAACACACTCGTTCCATCAACTCACCTCAAATTCCACTGCAAATTCACTACAATTAGCACCACTCAATTACCGCTTCCTAACACTTTCATGCCGGAAACGGAAGTCGGGTGCCCACTCACATCCTACAAAAAATTCCCTGACAGTTCCAGGTTTTTACAGGTAACTCAAATTTTTCCAGGTATAATTTTGCATAGTATAGAGCCATTCAAATATTTTGCAAATTCAAAGCAATCGACTTGGAATAAGTATACAGTTTCACAAGTTGATTATAAATGTTTGCATTTATTAATTTCTAGGAATTTAATTAATATGTTCCATTTAGAAAGATTAGACAAATTTTAATTATGAGATATCCTCAAATATATTAGCACCATCAATTAATTAGATAATTAACTAATACAAAAAATATAATTAATCATTTGTCATATTTATCTTCAAAGGTTATGGATTTGAATAATAATTCACACAATTTGTAATGTATCATTTAATTCTAATACTTTAAATTCTGTGCATGTGCAGGTAAAATTAATGTGGGTATTATCTGCGACGAACATGCTTACCGTCCCAGTAGTACTCTATTCATTTGGAGTAGTTCCATGGACGAAGGACGAGCTCAGATCCCTCGATATCGGGTCCCGAAAGGTTCTGCACATGAAATAAAGCATGCACCTTGAGTCTTCTATTCGACGACTTTACATCTCACGCCATCAAGGTTGTCGTGGAATACTGAATCGTGAATGTCTTCACAACAGGATTATTCTGGGTACAGCACATATAGTCGCAAATGGACAAGACCCTCTTCTTAAAATGGTCAGGAAACACGAAGAAGTAGGCAAATGGACGTTCTTGTACAAAGCAGCGGAGAAGGCTGCTGAAATGATCGGCCTTGACTTCAATATAAGGGATGAGCAAAATGCATCAAATCTTACCCATCTTGAATACTCACTCCTGAAGGCCCGGATTAAGAAAGCACAGGAGAAAAACTTCCGCGAACAGCTCCTCGACAAGAGCATGCACGGCATCTTCCACAGAAATGTGGAAGATCAGTCGATGTCGTATGAGCTGACGTTTGCTTTCCTTAGATCATCTGGATTGAAGTCGGGCACGGAGGGCTTCATTTTGGCATTTCAAGATAGTGTAATTTCCACTCTAGCATACCGTCGCGAAATTTTAAGCCAAGACACTCCCGATGATAGCTTCAGAGACTGTCATGAACACCCCGAGCATCTAGGACACATACTATCTAGTCCTGATCATCGGCGTTCTTGGAGGTGCCAAAGTTTCACTTGTTGATAGTCTGAATAGCATCCCTGCGGGTCAACAAAATGCTGAGATACTTGCGGGAAAATACAGAAGGCGGTCATACTTGGGTCGCTCCGTGTCCTCAGGGTGCACGAGACTTTCACCGGATCATCGTATTGAATTCGCGCAGACTGTAACCAACCATCTCACGGTCCTGAGACGTGGTTACAGCTGAAATTTTACCGTGATTTCGCTGGGAGCAATATGCCATTTGTTGAAAATATACAAACACAAATTGAATCTAATTAGAAGCGTATATCATTTAAATAAAGTTCCATTTCTAAGGCTAAATAATTATTGAAAATATCGAACCTAATTATTTCCATCCCGAATATAAATTAAATTTTCGTCTACGGTATCATTTCATTATATTAATATATTATATTATATCAAACTTTTCGGATATATTGAGACACGGAGTTTTCTAATTAGGCAACAATCTCTTGAAAAACGTATTTTTTGATTTTCTTGTCATTTTGTATGGCGTCGCTGCTAAAATATATTCTCAATGAATCCCAAGATCTAGCCTGGAAAAAGTATCGGATAGGAATTTCTTTCGAACCAATCCGAATCATTCCGGAATCTTTATCTGAACCAATCCGAGTCAATTCAAACCAATCCGAAACAGTTCTACAAATTGTTTGACCCAAATCGTTTAAAAATCAATCCGACTCAGTCCGATTCAATCCGAACTCCAAAACGAACTAATCCGAAGCAATCCGAACCAAAATTTCAGTCCCAATGAATCCGAATCAATCCGGACTCGGATTGATATACACTGAATTGTCAATCCGAATGAATCCGACTGAATACGAGTTCGGATTGAATTGGATTCATTCGGATTGAAAATCGTTTTAGGTCAATCCGAGGTTCGGATTCATTCGGATTGAAAATTTGGTTTGGAGTTATTCGGATTGGAAGTTCGGATTGAATCGGAATAATTTTTGACCGATTTGGATCGAAAAAAATGTAGAAATTTTTCCGGATTGCTTCGAATTAACTCGCATTGGTTCGGATACAGATTTCGTAATGATTCGGATGATTTCGGATTGGTTCGAAAGGAATTCCTATCCGACACTTTTGCCAGGGTAACTCTTGAAAAAGCTACGTACAGCTGTCCGTGATTGAAAACATCTTTTTTTAGATCAATTCTAATTCGATCGAAATTTTGACCTTGTGATTTGTTGATTGTCGTTGCAAATGCTGCTTTGACTGGAAATTGTCTCCTTTTGAATGAAAATGGATAAGTATTTTCACAGTGCAGTGTTATCCGATTGAAATAAGCGATTTCGCCAGCTCTACTGTCTGTCAAAATTGCACATCGCAAAACGTTGGAAGAAAATTTTAATACGAGCAATCGAGTCCCATTGCAAGGTCCTTCACTTACGCTTAGATTTCTTATCAGCATTATCACTAGACGAGGACGTAGATAACATTGAGCATGCATAAATAGTGTAACGCAGTTTCTCTTCGGATTCATGTTCAGGTAAACATATTTTAACCAATCTTATTGAAAAACTCCGTAAAAATCTCAGATCATCCCTTTACGATAACCCTGAATCATTAATTATTCCCAGAGCGGCACATTAACAACGCGCATATTGTGAAGATGGGGACTCACGATTAGAATTTCAAAAGCGCAGCAGTGGAGAATGGGAAAGAAACGTATGTCTCTTAGAAAATGAGATTTAAAAAAAAATTAAGATATTAGAAATGACGTTAAACAAATACTTTCTTGTTTTTAGAAAATATAGAAAATAGAATCTGCCTGATTTGAAACAATTTTCGGTCCCATATATAAAATGTACAATTTAAAATATCTTTAATCAGCACGCAAATATACATAAATACACGTATTTACATATGTATGTAAATTCAAATTAAAACCGTAGATTAGTCAGTAGTCACAGGTAAACTCAGGTAGGATGATTCATTTTGCACGAAGTATCGAAATCTAAATATGCTAACCCGATAATCAGTGATATAATTGGAATCTTACGCTTTATGCACAGGCAGAAGCACTCTTCGCACACTGAAGAAAGGGAGCATGTGCAAAATTTATAATTCAAAAGAAATAAATTAGTGTACGTATATCGGCATCATAATTTTCGACATTCACTTGTGGTCTGCTAATTTTATAAACTCGATGTTTAAATTTGTTTTTTTCTTCTTCAAGTTAAGCTATATGAATTCTTAATAAAATAAAAACAGGATTTTAGTCATTTCGTCAATTTTTTGAGAAGCTCTTACATTAATAGTGCGAATTTCCAAGTTTTCTTAAATTTTAAATAAAATTTAAAAATAATAAGCTCCATACAATGTTCTTATAATAATCTCTAAGTTTAACTGATATATAATCGTATTAACTTATCAGCATAATTGTGTAATTGTTTTGTTTGCACGGTGCAATTGTTCATAGCTGGAAGAAAAAAGGACGTCAAATTTGCTTGAAAATTCCAGAGGATATTTCATCTGTAGGAAAATCATAGTACTAAAAACAAAGTAAATGTATTATACTTTTTATACGATTTTAAGTAAAGTGTTATTTCTCACAACCTTCCTCCTATAATTATAATTTTTTTCGAAATTATTTAAAAAAAGTCACGCTATTACGGAATTATTTTCTGAATGTACATAACAAGAACGCCATTTATTTGGAAAATAGACCTATTGGGGCCCCAAAGAAGGCCCCTGATATTGATTAGTATTGAAAAAGGATCCTTGTTAGGGGCCTCATCAAACTTTCTTTGATGACCCCCACCAATCTTGCATAACCATGTGCCGAATTAGTTCAGGAAGGCATAAAAGTGAGTGCTATACAAAAAAATCTAACGGTAAAACTTTTTAAAGGGTAAAACATCCTCAAATGTTAATGCAGATAGGGCCAACACACAATATGTAGAACGACCGCCTTTAAACACTTTTTTCTCGAATTAAACATAGTGTTAAATTACTTTGTCACAAAACAAGTTTCTTCAGTGGGATAAGTTTCACCGGAAAAGATATTTACAACCACGCTTAGTTTTTTTAAATCGCAAAATCGTCATAATGTCCGCCGTTACACACTTTTTTTCGAATTAAAAATAGTGTTGAAATACCTTGTCATAAAACAAGTTTTTTCAGTGGGAAAAGTATCACCGGAAAAGATATTTAAAACCCTTGGTTTTTCAAAATTACAAAATCATCTTTTAAATATCTTTTCCGGTGATACTTTTCCCACTGAAAAAACTTGTTTTATGACAAGGTAATTAAACACTATTTTTAATTCGAAAAATGTATATAAGGGCGGCCATTCTGTACATTTTGTGTTGGCCCTATCACCATTAACATTTGAGGGGGATTCACCCTCTAAAAATTAATTATCGTTGTATTTTTTCTTTTTAATAGTTACTTTTATGCCATTCTAAACTAATTCCGCTAGGCTAATTGCAGAATGAAAATTAATTTTGTTTTCATTTAGTTCATTTGAACGTTCGGATCTTCAGGCACATTGCGTAACCAAACTGTGTACATATTTCACTGTTTCACTCTATTTCCCCACATTCATTCAGCGCGCCAAGGATCCTCTAGCATCTGCAAGGAGTGAGTCCAAATCTTCACAAAATGCGCATTGTACACGTGCCGCTCTGGGAATAATTACTACTTCAGGGTTATTGTAAGGGGATGATACGAGTTTTTTACGGAGTTTTTCACTAAGATTGGTTAAAATATGTCTAATTAAACATAAATAAAGAAAAACACATTTAATTTAAGCAGAAAGTTGTAAATTAACTGATTAATTCGTAAGAGATACCGTCGTTCCGTGCGCTCACCCCCTACCCCCTAACCCCACCCCCGGGTAAACGCACACTATCGGAAGCCAGCACGCTGCATTTTTTTATCATCTAGGACCCCCTGAACATGAATCCGAAGAGAAACTGCGTTACACTATTTATGCATGCTCAATGTTACCCACGTACTGCACTACACTGCGTATTTTCTCAATTGCAATTCATGAGGTGGCAAGCTCGGAGGATTCAAAGTATTCAAATATTCCGTCAGTATGGCCTCATGATTGATGTTTCCTTCGTCGCCGGTTGTTCCCGTACTATCTATACTAGCATAAATTTGTTCTGTTTCTTCATCAAGTAAATGGGGCAAAATTCGTCAAGTGTACCAGCCTAAAAACTTGTTGTCTCCGATTTTCTTGGAAGTCCGCGAAATTATTGTCCTACTGAACCTCTTTTAATTCCTTTAAGAGAACGTCTTTAGTACGACAGGTTGTCAACATACAGGGGCTTGAATTTCCAACCTTTTACCGCGCACGCTGATACTCAATTAAATATAACTTCTACAAAGGTATCCAAATTGACTTTTTTATGGGGCTTTCGCAAACGTTTTTTCATCATCAGGTCACATCAGGTCATCAGGTGACATTTAAAAAGACTTGCAGCGCGTGCTAGCATACAAGCGTCATCTAAAAATCCGATTTTGACTGCTGAAGCCTTGTATTAATGGACTAAGGAAAATTTAGTTGAAACTTTACTTTTCTATAGTCCCAAAGAAAATCACGCCATCACTACTCAAGAACCTAAGAGAAGATTCGCATCAGCAAATACAGTGCCTGGAACACAAAAATAGCACTCTTTCGTTCCCTCTGCTAAATTAACTCTCATATTGAGGAAATATTCATCATCAGTAGTATCGTATACCTGGGCAGCCTATTCACGAGCGACCAAAAAATAGATAGGCTCATGAATAAGGGCAAGCAGGTTATCAGTAGAGCCGGGTCCACCCTCAAAAATAAAAACATATAAAAAAAAGCTAAAATGGTTATACATAATTCTATATTTGTACCGACTGTACTATACGGTAGCGAGAAATGGACCTGTCAAGAAAAGGACAGGAGTAAAATTAACGCGATTGGTATGAAACCTCTGCGCAGAATATGCGGAAAAAAACTGATGGACAAAGTCCGAAACGAGATAAACCTCAATGAATGTGGTACAGGAGAGACACTAGTTGACACATGGGAAAGAAATCAGTTCAAATAGCTCGTACATCTTTTTTTTTATTTTTTATTTTACGAGGGAATGTGGAAAATGTGCTATCACACACCGAGAAGTGATCCGCACTTCTCGGTAGTGTCGGGATATTGATATCATCACTACAATGATCTGAATATATGTGAATATACAAAGATCTTAATTTGACCATTATAGTGATGCTACCAACGACCGACTAAAAACCACCACCCTTTTCTTCTTGACAGGAATCCCCCCCGGAACCGCTTTCGCATTACTTCAGGGGCGTTCCGTTGCTTGCCTGCTAGGGCATCTGCTGATTTTCTTTTCTTTGGCTCCTTGTCCCAACCAGGATGGACGTATCGTCTTCAGTATGAGCGGTGGTACCGCGCATCGGGCTCGTCGGCCTTCGACTTCCTGGTTGGGGGTTAAAGATTGGACTGCCTTTCACTTCTGCTGTATTATTCTTCTCTGAAAAAGAGGAGGATAAAATGAGATAAAACTGTTTCTTCACTCGTCCCGACCAAGGTATTATGCATCGTCCTCAGCAACACGGCGATGCCGTGTATCGGGCTCGTCGGCCTTCGAACATCCTAGAGGGGTGTGGCTGGTTGGTCTGCCACTGCTGGTTACTTCTTCCTCCCCATAACTGCATGCATCGTCCTCATCAGTGGAACAGATGTTTCACATCGGGCTCGTCGGCCTTCGGCAGCTTAGGGGTTGGGTGGTATTCTTCCTAGTATTTCTGTTCGCGCGTCCTCAGTCGCTCAGTTGTCCTTCTTCTTTTTTCTTGCGGAGAATCGTTTCAGCGTAAGTGGAAACTCTGTTCCACCATTCCTCGCTCTGAAGCATGACCCGACAATATTGTCAGGTGTTAGGTCTCCAGTCTCGCCTTCTAGCCTGTGTTTCAGATCGGCCCAGCGTTTGCACTCGAAAAAAGTGTGTTTCGCATCGTCGGCTTCTGCCTCGCATTACCCACTCTTTGGGTTGCTGACTTTTCCTCTCTTGTACAAATAGTTACGGAAGTAACCGTGACCCGAGAGGAATCGCGTCATGTAAAAGTTGGTTTCTCCGTGTTTACGGTCCAACCATGCGTTCACCTGTGGGATCAATCTTTCGGTCCACCTTCCTCGGTGATCACTGTTCCAGCGTTGTTGCCATCGTTCCATAGTGGCTGCTCTGGCTTCGTCTTTAGCTGTAGCTTTGATCGATCCGTATCGTCCCCGCGATTACTAGAATCGCTGGTTCGGATACCGTCCGATAGGAGCACGCGATTCTAAGCGCGCCTCTTTGTTGTACCGCTGCCAAGCGTCTGCGGTAGGTCTTCTTTTTCAGTGCACCCGCCCATATTTCCGCTCCGTAAAGCATTATGGACTGGGCCACTGACATTAGCAGTCGGCGCTTGCTGGGTGTCGGGCCATTTACATTGGCCATGAGTCTGCTGAGCGCCGTCGTGACTACTGCTGCCTTGCTAGCTGCTTGCTTGGTATGTTCCCCGAATGACAGCCTATTATCCACCCATATTCCCAGGTGTTTAATAGCTGGTTTAGCTATAACCGCTCACGGTCCAACCTGCATTGGTATGTGCATGGGGATGTACTTCCTCGTTACTATCACCAGCTCCGTTTTTTCCGTAGCCAGATCTAGTCCGTGGTCATCCATCCAGTTGCTCACGCGTCGCATCACCTGGTTCAGCTTCCATTGCAGCTCCTACGTAGATCTCGCTGCCATTACCGCTAGACTGTCATCCGCATATCCAATCAGATACGTGTCTTCTGGCATTCCTATCCTTAGGATGTCGTTGTAAGACACGTTCCAGAGATCAAGACCAAGAATAGAACACTGACCCGGTAATTTGTTTCTTTCTAGGGCCTTCTGTTGTGTCGTATATTAAGACTCTATCAGCAAGATAGCTTCTCAACATACGCATGAGGTACTCTGGAGTCTTGAATCCCTCCAGCGCCTTAATCATCTCTACCCATCTGGCCGAGTTGAAGGCGTTTCGCACATCTAGCGTTGCCAGCAGAACAATTTTCCTGTTGTTTCGGCTTTCCTCCTGTACTCGCTCTATGGTGTCCACTACCTCTTGGACTGCTTGTATCGTGGACCTTCCTTTCCTGAACCCACGTTGCCTCTCCGACAGATCGCCTCCTGTTTGGACAGCCGCCAGCAGGCAAGGCTTCAGCAACTTCTCCATGAGTTTCCCGGTGGTGTTGAGCATACACAGTGGCCTGTGAGCCGAGGGGGAATTCGGGTCATCTTTCCCTTTGCTAATCAGGACTAGTCTTTGGACTTTCCACTGTTTGTGGAATAATCCAGCTCGCAGACAGCAGTTCATCATGTTAAGCAGCATCTGTGGACAGATGCGTGCTACAACTTTCAGAACCTCCGCTAGGATCCGGTCAGGTCCTGGCGCTTTTTTGTTCTGCAGGGAGATCACAGCTTCTGCCAGTTCCTCCTCGCTGAAGAGTGGAATCTCCGTTAAAGGGGTTCTGTACCTATCCTTCTCTCTTATTGGATGTATCGGAAACAGCACGTCGACGATGTTCCTCATGGTTTCCGCTCCCATTGATTCACTCGCTGAGAGGGCCCTGAGCTGCCGGGTCACAATTTTGTAACCCAAGCCCCAAGGTTCATTGTCCACTTCCTGGCGTAAGTTTCCCCAGCTCTGGCGTTTGATTTTCTTAATAGCCTTTCCAAGTTCTTTCTTGGCCAGCTTGTACTCCTTAGCACCTCTTCCCTTCTTCCTAGTCGCCTTTCGCCTGCGTTTGATGCACTCTCTTCGCAGGTCTGCTATTTCACCATTCCACCAATAGGCCGACGTCCTGTTATTGTACCCCTTCTTCCGGGGCATCGAGACATCACAGGCTTGGTTGAGTATCCGCATGGTGGCTTCCACTAATTCTTCCGCCTCCATGTCAGTTTCCTCCATCAGGCTGTTTTGTCCTCTGACAATCGCCAGGAGTAGTTTCTCTTCGTCGAATTTAGCAACATTCCACCTTTTGGGATTGCGATGCTGCATCTTGGCTCCCATCTTTCCTTTGATGTTGAAAGCAGTATACTTGTGGTCGCTTCCCGTGAAGTCCTCTAGGACCTCCCAGTTCTCCATGAGGGGGGCTAAGCTCGTACATCTTGAAAGAATGAAAGATGAATGATTGACCAAACAAGTGTATAAAGGTAAAGTAAAAGGCAGAATGCCCAGAGGTAGACCGCCGAAAGAATGATTAGAATCTGTGAATGAGACACTAATTCGAAGAGACATAAGAGGCCATACAAACACGAGAGCTTGCCTGAAAAAATGCATGGACGTGAAGGAAGCTAGAGTAGTATGCCAGGACAGAAAAGCGTGGCGACGAATAGTTTTTAAACAAATTGACAATAGAGTGACTGACGCCTGAAACAAAGACCTTAGATACTAAGGGGCCCAAGTGGGGAACCACACATAATAATTTTGTGAGGCTCTTCACTTGAGGTGATCGCTATAGAGATTAATCAGCAATCTGGGTTGGATTAGTGTTGTGGATCGAACGTGTCATTTAAACAAATAACACGAGAATTATAGATCAATCTCAAATATCCACACCTCACGCCTACATACCTATCTACCTTATACCGATATACCCATCTACACACCACTATTTCCCAACCGAGCAAGTCACGCCTACCCCGAATGGGAAATGGCCGCGCTCAAGAAGTGTTATATATCTCTACTAATTTCTTTCGCCCCTCTTTCGACCATGGCTCGTTTTAAAGGGAGAAAGATAAGCTTTCTTTTAAACATGATTTTGAAAAAAAAGTTACGGGCCGCACTTGGAGAAAAACTCAAAAATATGTTTAAAATTGCAAAATGAAGCTCAAACATTCCTTTTCATCAAAAATCATTGCATTCACCATAAAGCTGTTGAAAAAAAGTTTCCAAAACTCCCATAAAAAAGTTAATTTGGATGATTTTTGTAGAAGTTATAGTTAATTGAGTATCAGCGTGCGCGGTAAAAGGTTAGCAATTCGAGCCCCTGTATGTTGACAACCCGTCGTTCTGGAGACGTTCTCTCAAGAGAATTAAAAGAGGTTTTTCCCCAAATTATAAATTATAAGTTATAATCATAATCATAATTATAATTAATAATAATAATTATTATTATAGAACGTATAGCGTGTTTTGACGCAATTCTGAATTGTTTGTTTTTCATCATATCACCATATGCATCTGCAACTATATCAGAATTGATATCCACAATACATCTGTCGGGAATCTGAATATTTTCCGAATTGTCATTCAAAGTACCATTGCCCATACCAAGAAGAAATTGAGAAAACTCTATTTCTTTTGGTAAAGCTCGCATGTTCTCCGATAAACAGCACATTTTGAAACAGTTCCACAAAGTACTGAATTTGATTGATGAGTTGACCGTGTCACTGCGAGTTGCTCGTTCATTTACGGGCAGCAATTGCCTATAGTCACCACCCAAAACATAAATCTTTCCGCCAAATGGCGATTCATTAGACATGAAATCACGCAATGTTCTGTCCATGACTTCGAGTGTAAAACATGGTGCTATCGGTGCTTCGTCCAAAATGAATACGTCTACTTCTGTGAGCATTTGTTTTGTGCACTGTTTTTCCATGAGGAAGTAATGATGCAGCAATACCGGTGAAGGCCATCGTGCAAATAGTTTTACCTCGACCTTTCAATAAGTAGAACAGAGTTATAAACGAAAGTTTTTCCTGATCCTTCTGATCCGTCAATGTAAAAACCATTTCCCGAAAGTATGACATCCTTCAGCAATTCGGAGAATAAAATCGACAATTCTTTCTGTTTGACATTCAGCTCAAGTTTCTCGTGCTCTTCTTCTTCGAATTCTATTGTTATTCGCACCATTTCGGGAAATTTTGATAGATCCCAATCTTCTTTCTCTAACATCTTTTTTATTTGAGAATAAGCTCTCATTGTACCAGTTGAATTATTATAATAATTAATAATAATAATTATTAAAATATTGTATTTTCTTCTCCGTGTAATTAAATCAAATTAATCTGAGTAAAGTAAATTAATTTCCGTATAAAATTCTATTATGTCAAGATAGTGATTGTTTCAGTAATTTTATTTTATTGAATGATAGTTTTCTTCTCATTTTATATTTTCGAATTTCGCGGACTTTTGCATTGCTATGTTTAATTCTTAGAGTCAACCAATGAGAGTGCAGTAAAAGATCTAACGTTAGCTCACTTCTCTCGTTCACACAGATTTTATTGCATGAGTTGGACAACTAGATAGTATGTGTCCTAGGTGCTCGGGGTGTTCATGCAACGCTCTGCAGCTATCATCGGGAATATCTTGGCTCAAAATGTGGCGACGGTATGCTAGAGTGGAAATGACACCATCTTGACATGCCGAAATGAAACCCTCCGTGCTCGACTTCAATCCGGATGATTTAAGGAAAGCATACGTTAGCTGATACGACATCGACTGATCCTCCACATTTCTGTGCAAGATTCCGTGCATCCTCTGGTCGAGGAGCTGCTCGCGGAAGTTTTTATCCAGTGCTTTATTAATCCACGCCTTCAGGAGTGAGTATTCAAGATGGATAAGATTTGGTTTCCATCTGGTTTTCCAAAGCGGCATTAATTTCGCTATGCACCTCACGATGTGTGGATGAACCTTTAAGCTTTCCAACAGACAGATGATAAGTCTATGGGAGGTTGAATCGAAAGCTTTCTGGTAATCAATCCAGGCCATCGATAGGAATCGCTGATAGGATGTTGCGTCTTTACAAACACATCTATCGATGAGCAGGTTCTCCCGACATCCTGCTATGCCTTTCTATGAGCCACGTTGTTCATACATCTCTCGTCACACAGGTCCAATTGTCCGAACAATCCTATCATTCAGGATAGCTGTAAAGATCTTATACAGTGTGTTCAGACAAGTTATTGGCCTGTAATTCTTAGGGTCGGCTAAGTTGCCCGTCTTCGGCAGGAGAACTGTGCGCTCTTCCACCAACCACTCCGGAATAGGCTCTTCCGACTTGAGATATAAGGTGAAAATTCGGGCCAGATTCTAGTGGGTTGAAGGAAACTTCTTCCACCAGAAGGTCTTGATACCATCTGGACCCGGAGCGGAATAGTTCTTCATGTCTCTTAATACGTTTTTCACTTCCTCGGAAGTGATAGGTGGGCATTCCTCCTCAGCTATTATGAGGGCATTGCACAACTCCTTGAAGCTATTTATATTCTTTGAGCCTTCTTCAAGTGGATGTTGGACATCGTAGACTTAGATAGTACTCGTATTCTGTCAACAATATGCTGCCTGATGGTCAGTAGCTTTGGCTTGTTGATTGTGTGATGACGGATTCGTAGTTCGATGAACCGTTGGTTTTGTTTTATGGTTTGCATCTGCCAAAGTTCTCGCTGCATTGTACACACCACAATTAAGGTCCAAAGGTCGGATTCTTCGGAAAAATCTCAATGAAGCTCATTATCTAGTTCAGTCAGATCTTTGGTTTTGGAAGAAACCTGAATGTTGATGTTTCTCCAAGTCCTGAAGCATCGTTCTTCGTCTTTTGGATGCCTGTTCGCGGTTGGTCTCAACATCGCCTCTCTTTCTCTGTTGTAGGCTTGTTCTGGCTGCGGTAAAGTAGGCGCTCCGCTTACATAGTCCCTTTTTCGGAGTTGTTCGGCATGGTTTCGCAGACGTTGACGCGAAAAGTGCGAGAGCTCTGGGTGTTTCTCGCACCACAGAAACTGCACTCGTGCCACGTAAACTTTTCGCTCGGGGGCCATACTGCTATCATAGCATTCTAGCAGGTCGTCATAGAGTCGATCCGTCCACCCAAAAGTATTAAGATTCTGCCGGTCCATCGCATTGACTCCGTCTTGATTGGCTCCCCCAACGCTAGGGTAGCGGCATTGTTGTCCTACCCATTGTGGGCAGCCCTGCGCGCTCGATTGTTTCATACCACACTTACTACAACTATGTTTCGTTTTGTCGTTGTTGTTCCCACGAGCAGCTAGGGAAAGCATTCGTTCATCCTTGTAGAGCCCCGCGTGCAAGGATAAGGCTGGTACTCTGAGAGGACGCCCGGTATCTCAGGTTACCGTTTAAGACACCTCACCCAGCTGTAATTCAGCTTTCGGAACGGTTGTAACGCCTTTGCTTAGGACGCGGAGCGCTTCCCCGACCACTGCTTGATCAAGTTGCAGGCAAAGATGAGGAAGCGAAATTAAGACATTAACCTGCAAGTTCCTCAATTGCTCAGTTTATGGTACTGCGAGAGTTTTGGCTGATTCAAATTGAATGCTAAAACCGACGATGGATCAAAATACCAAAAGACGCTTACATCAACTGAACAAAAAGGTTGGATGGGCAAGATAGAATGCGTCCCGTGTTCAATGTGTATTTGACTACATAAGATTTGGTAGACCGTGCATGGAAAGGGTTCGAAAGTCCGTCCAAGAACTAAGGGTCTTGAATTACACACTGAACAAGTCAAAGCTGCTGACAATCAAGCAGCATGTTGTTCACAAAATACGGCTGTTATCTGACGCAAAGTCGAGAATACAGAAGAGGGAGAGATGGATCAGGGAGAATCAACAGTTTCTAGCTGATCCATCGCGTCCCTTCAGCGACTTTCCTGTTTCTGTAAAAAATTCACCCAAGCCCAAGGAGGTAGAGACTTTTTGGAGAGAGGTGAAAAAGCACTTAGAGGCACGAAGAACTTTTCCGCTGCTGGACCGGATTGTAACAGGAAAATCTGGTGGAGGAAGTTTACTTTCACACACCAAAATTTGGCCCGCATATTCACCTCATATTCAAAGTCAGAGACGCCCATTCTGCAGCGGCTGGTGTTAGGACGCACTATACTCCTGTCGAAAAAAGGCGACTTGTCCAACCCAGATAATTACAGGCCAATAACTTAATTGAATACACTGTATAAGATCTTTACAGCTGTCCTAAACAACATGATTGTTCGACAGGTTGAGCCTGTGTGGCGAGAGATGTACGAACAACGTGGCTCGAAAAAAGGTGTTGCAGGCTGTCGAGAGAAGTAGACAGGAGAGATTGGGATGGACTTTGGTTTGGACAAGTGTGCCAAAATTAACCTGAAAAAGGAAAGAATACTGGCGTTCCCAAGGACCCTGAGCTTGTGTATATAAGTGTCATTAGACATCTTAAAGGCATGTGATACTTAGAAAATTATCGATTTTAGCAGTCTTAGGTTCCCCCGGCTTTTTTCCTACAATAATAAAGACTTTGCCTTGAAAATTTGGGGAATGATAGCGAACATGCTAACGGACGTCCCCGATCTCTTTTTTTGTGGAATAATTCAAAAAATTTTAATTTTGCTAATTCCTAACCTCAAGTTAGGCTAAACTCAAGTTTAGCAAAATAATTTTTTTTTGTTATAATCCCTCAAAGAAGAGTTCGGGGACGTCCGTTATACTATTCTATAGCATCTCCAAATTCAGTTTAAAAATTTTTAAATTTTTGTGGACAAAACCCCGGGGGAACTGAACCTGATTTACCAAAGGTCGGAGTATCACATGCCCTTAATACTGGAGAGACCTATATACATACCTGGGCGTGTCTCCAAGTCGCATTCAGCACGTAACATCAGTGAAGGAGTCTCTCCGAAGCAGATACAAGCATCTTCTTCGACAGGTTTGGTCTTCCAATCTGTCGGCGTTAAACAAGGTATCTACGACTAACATGCTTGCCGTCCAGGTTCTATTTTACTCGTTTGGGGTGGTTCAGTGGACGAAGAACGAGCTTAAGGCCCTTGATATCACCACACGTAAGATCATGCATATGCATAAAAGCTTGCATATCAGTTCGTCAGTTCTGCGATTATACATTTCGCGCCGTCAAGGCGGACGCAGACTTCTGAATCTCCAGTGTCTTCATAACCGAATTGTTCTAAGTACAGCTTACATCGTTGCGAATGGCAGAGATGCTCTCCTAAAAACGTTTAGAAACCACAAGGTGACTGGCGAAGGAGCGTTCCTTTACAAAGCTGCGGAGCAAGCGGCCGAGATGCTTGGCCTGAATTTTAACATCAGAAGTGAGGAAAGTTCATTACTCCATCTAGATACTTCACATCTAAAAGCCGAAGGAAAGAAAGCAGAAGTTTGAAATTTTCACCAACAGTTACTCGACAAGGAAATGCACGTAAACTTTCACAGAAATGTAGAAAAATAGTCCCCTTCGAAAGAGGAAACTTTTGCCTTCCTGAGATCATCAGAGTTTAATTCAGGTATAGAGGGTTTTATTTTCGCATATTAGGATGGTGTAATTTCCACCTTAGCATACCGTGACCGCATTTTATGACAAGCAGTTATCAGCTATAGGTCCAGAGCGCGTCATGCACACGCTGAGTACCTAGTAGAACACATAATATCGGGGTGTCGCACCCACGCGGGAACGACGTATATCTAGACATAATTCGGCCCTGAGAGGGCTTTATTACCATATTTGTCGCTCTTACGGTGTTTGTCGTGACACTGCCCTGCCGAACGCTCCAAGGGAGATAGAGTCAATTGTCCAAAACGAGAAGTGCCAAATTTTCTGAAACTATCTCTGTCTTCGAAGACAGCTGCAATGACTGTACCCAAATTTTTTGGTACAAGTAATTGTCCTTGTGATAGGTACTTTCGATGGTGCGGAACTATCACTGGTTCGTCACCTTAAAGCCATACCCGCATGCCAAAAATAGGCCAAGGCACTTGCGAGATTGATGCAGAAAGCTGTCATCCTTGGGCCGCTCCGTGTCCTCAAGACACACGAGAGTTTTGCCGGCCCGTTGTTGTGATTTCACAGTGCCACCCATCTCATGGTTGTGAGACGTGGCCATAGGTGTGATTCACCGCGGTGCTACTGGGAGCCGGTGTCATTTTTTAGATGGCAGCTGCTCTCAGTGGGACCCTGCAGTGGTTGTTTAATCCTATCAAAAAAAAGATATATATATATATATATATATATATATATATATATATAAGTCTGTGACCCGACAGGGACGTATCCGATGATATTAACATCACTTGAACGCTTCGCCAATACTTATCGACCATAAGGTCAAATCAATTAACTCGCGACATCTAGATGTTACAAAGGTGGGTGTATCACCCTGATTCAATCAAGTTAAATCAGTAATTAAGAGGTAATCTAATAAAGACTTAGCCCTATGGTTGGTGTCGTTACTGCCTCAAGACGAATTAGGCGCGTTAGCATCATATTCGATGAGCAAAGGTCATCCTTTAATGCAGCAATACTCCTCCAGATTTAGCCATTCCTCAGATGGTGGTTCCTGGGAGTCAAGTGGTAGGTTTGCTGAGCAAATCACAATAGGTTCGCGCTTGCCCCTTAGGTATTTCTACGGAACTATCAGAACTGACTGATCCGCTCTTGTTACTTAAGCCTATAACTTTCGTCTTGAAAGCCCAAGGTTTTTGTTTTATGGCAAAAGCTGTTCATTTCGCTAGAAGGTTAGAAGGAAGACATCTAGTGTCCATTTTAACCTCCAGTTGTCTCCTCCATCTTTTCCGACGGAAAATCCGGTGCTCTGTCTACGGGTGTAACTTTGGTTTTAGAGAGGATCTTCTTATTTATCCTCTCCAACCCATAGTGAGGCCTGCGATCGGTCTTCTTGAGAATTTGGACCACTCCTGGCTCTGCAGTTATTACAACCCAGATAGCACACAAAATTCCGTGAAAATTTCCTGAAACTTGCCATCATCATCAAAAAATAAATCAAAATTTCAATTATTTCTTGGTTTTACTTTTATTATATATATGGGAAGTAATCATGATACGTACGTCTTATGATATATTAAGAGGGTTAAAAAAACGACTTCGCAGCCGCAGGTCCCATAGAAAATTATTGCGCATCGCATCAAGTCAAATAAATCTTCCAAACTGTCCTGAATCATTCCGTGCAACATTTCCTCACAAGCGGACATTTTCTTGATTGTCCGAACCTTGCCCTAAACTTTCAATGCAATATTTCCAACCGTACATGGCAAGTTATAGGATATCTTCACGGAATTTTGTGTGCTATCTGGGAAGCTGGGTAGCTTGACTACTCGCCTCGACATCGATAACCTTCCATTTTTTTGTTTTAATGGTTGGGTTATGGATTGGTATCCTTTTAAGTACTGCTGCTGGTTCCATGGATACACTAGGAATACAAGCCAGCAGCTTTACTGGCCTTGAGAGGTCTTTGCTGTCAATAACTTTGATTTTAGCTCCCACCCAAGGTTGTCATCCGCCAACAGCTTTAGCGAGCGAAGTTCGGAACATTTCGCCCGAACAGACGACGATAAGGGTATCATTTTTGCACCTCATCGATTTTATTCTCTAATGCGGCTTTAACTGCCTTGGCCAGGTCGTCATCGAGTTTGGTTACTGGGAACTCCTCGGCGCCCTATTGAAAAATCCAACTTCGTAAACCATGCAGTAAACTACGTCGTAAACTATGTAGTACGTCATAAACGAGGTCGTAAACCATGCCGTAAACGAGGTCGTAAACTGCGTCGTTTACTATCCCAATTTCCGACATAGTATACGAGGCTGGTTACGACATAGTTTGCGACATCGTTTACGACGTAGTTTACTACATAGTTTACGACGTAGTTTACTATGAACATGGCCACTTTCAGGTGACTTTGAAGAGCCTGGCTGTAAGAGACTGTTGGACCGCTAAGCCGCATCTTTTTTTGTTTCCTGATTTTATTCGGTGAGCGGTTATCAGAATGAACCCATTTTGGAGTCTCCGTCTGGCTACACGGAGACACTCTGGCACGAGCGGTTAGTGTTAGAATACATTTTTTTTTCATAGCACTACCCACAGTTGCCAACACACTACCCGTTCGTGAATTCACACGAGCCGCTCGTGTTTATGGCAACAGCAGCGCGAGCTTGGTAAGTGTTGCAATTGACCCGGTCCGTTCTTGGGATTGGCAACAATCTCTTGTAATCATTTTCAATAGCGCGTAGTGTCAAATAGCTCTAGCGTTTAGTGACAACCGCGCTGGTCTCTCGGCTCATTCGCCGCAACAACTTTAATTTTTTTTTCAAACTTCGGTTAGCAAGTGATTTGCTGTTTTCGTTCCAATATAATCATTATAGTTTCAATTTAGAAATCCGATGATCTAAACAAAAATTTGTAGGTATAATTTTAGAAATTCTGATAATTAATTTTGGATGTTTAAAAATAAATGAAATTATGTACAGTTATACTTCTAAAATTTAATTCCCAACGTTGAAATTTTACTCTTTTCTTGAGAAACTTCTAATTTTATTTTTTTTTTTCGGAAATTTTACTTTCGCAGCTTTCTATTGCAAGTGTTACTTTTTAGATTTTCTATGCTAATTTTTGTTCTTGGTAGATCTAATGAAATTGAATCAAATTTTATCAGATATGATTGATGGAATTATTTTCCAAGGTAAATTTTTATAATAAACTTGCCTATTTAATTAATTAAATTCTGATTAAAATTCTACTTTGAAAGATCTGTTCAAAAATATTTTCTTCAAATTGTGCCTATTTCATTCATTAAATTCTGATTCAAATTCTACTTTGAAAGTTCTGTTCAAAAATTGTTGCCTCAAATTGTGCCTATTTCATTAACTAACATAATTCGGATGAAAATTCTACTTTGAAAGTTCTGTTCAAAAATATTTTCTTCAAATTGTATTACGAAAATTAAAATTACCTGAGAACACAAAAAAAGTAAATTTATTACATATTTTTCTATTAGGTAATATCATTGAACTTAATCATTTCTTTATCACTTTTTGAACTGTTGTTTCACCATGTATGAATCGTCTAAAAAGATTACTCAAATTATCGAGCTCGTAAAGTAAATTTGATCATGACACGTTTTCCATTAGTACTTTCAGCAACTGGTAATGCGGCGAATGAGTCGAGCGACATGCACGCTTGCAGCCATCAGCACGAGCAGCTCGTGTAAATTATCGAGCGGTCAGTGCGCTGACAACTGTGGCTCGTGCCATTCCAAAAAAATTTATTTCGACACTAACCGCTTGTGCGAAAAGCATTGGCAGCTCTTGATGCGGTGGCTCCGTGTAGTGTTGCGTCCGATTGATTTAAAATTTTGCGTCTGAACCTCTTCCTGGCTGTTCCCGACAATCTAGCTCATCGTCGTTTTACCGTTTGGTTTGACCCACGGCATTAGTGTCGCCAGAGCTACTCCCAGATGGTTCCCCACTTATAGGTACCGAAGTATGTTCTGCGGCTCTTCGGTAACTTCCATCTTCACAGGAAACATGTTTTGTCCAGAGGGGTCGTTATCGACTCCTCCTGGGGGTTTTGAAATATATTTTTTTAGAGAACTCATTTTGTTTTCCTGAGTAGCTACGGAAATAAAACGTTCGCCCCTGCAGAGCCCCGCATGCGAGGATAAGACTGACTTAATACCTAATATAATGAAAGTAATCCACAATTAACAGAATGACAATTCAAAAAACGACATAATGATATAATGACAATATGAGAAAATTCCAAAATGACAAAAACAAAATTACTAAATGACACTCTTTAAATCTGAATTAGTGAAACTTCACTAATTGATAGTGAAATTTCACTAATTCAATTAGAGAGAAGTCGGCCACTCACGATTAGTAGAAAACTACTAATTTGATTAGTGGAAATTGTCCACTTGTGAAATTAGTGAAATTCCACTAAGCAATTAGTAATGCCTGTCATTGCAGTGTATACTAATTGAAGAGTGAAAAGTCACTAATTATACAGTAAAAATGCACTAATTGTTCAGTGAAAAATTAATTTTCTCAAAATAAATATAAATTGAAAGGAGATTATAAAAAATGCTGGAATACAAAGAATATGCACTGTAATAAATTAATGTAAGTTTTATTGACAATAAAACAGAATATTTGAAACAAAAAAGTACATTGATATTCAATGATGTTGTGTTTTTGGCCAGGTATGTATGTATACCATTAAGCCATTTCCCTTTCGGGGTAGGCGTGACACTACCCGATTCGGGTAGTGTTTCTAGGTGGATAGTTTCTTGAAATAAATAACTACAAGTGTGGGCTCACCACACCCACGACGAGCCAACAACACGCAGTAGTATTCCCGAATGGTCACCTATCCAAGTACTAACCGCGCCAAATGCTGCTTAACTTCAGTGATCTAACGAGAACTGGGTTTTTCAGTGTGGTATGGCCGTTGGCGATAATAAATAAATAAATTGATCTTGAATTCCTTTTTGTCTACTGGCCATAGTTAAATAGAACAATAATATGATAATTTCAGGGTGGCCACTGGACCGGGAATCTTATGAGACCGGGAAAAACCGGGAAATATCAGTGCATTTATTTTTTGACCAGGAATTTTACAAATTTAAAAATAGTCTTTCCAACCTGTATTTCAACCCTTCTTAAATAATTAGATAAATTGTTATATTTTACAATTATGATATCATTCAATTTAGAATGCGTAATTCGAAAATCGTCCACTTTAAAAATTTTCCATTTTAGATTTAATTTTCAAGCGTAAATTTTAATTTGAAGAATTTTCAAATTAACTTTTACATACTTAAGCAATTAGAAATTAGAAGCGTTTGAAATTGATGGTTTTGGATAAAAAACAATTTTTGGTTGATCAACTGTGAATATAAATTAAATTAATGATTTTTAAAATTGAACTGTACTTTAAGGATTAAAATAATGCGAACCACATTGTTTTATAACCAAACGACTCTCACCTGTCATGTCATGACATGACATGACATCCCTGCTAAAAATTTCAGATCCCGAAATGGGTCCAAATCTATCCGAAATCAATCCCATTTACGATTTTTTCCCGAAATATGTCCGATCTAATCCGAAAACTGTACGAAAACAGTCAGAAATTTGTCTGATTATGTCCGGAGTCTGTCCGGACCATAAATTTCGACTCCAGAAAGAGTCCGATTTGATCCAAAATTAGTCCGGAATTCAAACCTGAAATTATTTTCGTTGAACTAAAAATGGAAAATAATCCGGTCTAATCCGAAATTTATTCGAACGTAAATATTCACTCCCGAAAGAGTCCGAATTGATCCGAAATTAGTCCGGAACTCAGTAACTGAAATTATTTTTGTTGAAGTAAAACCGGAAAATCGTCTGCTTCAATCCGAAATTCTTCCGGTCAAAAACATATACTCCGGAAGCAGCCCGATTCTATCCTAAATTAATCCGCAGGTTCAAGTTGTCATTCGGTGGAATTCAAGTGAAAACGGAAAATCGTTCGATCAAATTCGAAGTTTGTCTGGTCTAAAACATCAACTCCGGAAATAGTGCGATTCTATCCGAAATTAATCCGCAGGTTTTAGTTGTCATTCTGTGAACCTAAAATGAAAACGGAAAATCGTCCGTTTAAATTCGATTTTCGTCGGGTCCAAAACAGTGACTCCGGAAACAGTCCGATTCTATTCAAAATTAATCCGCTGGTTTAAGTTGTAATTTCGTGAAATGCATATGAAATCGGAAAATCGTCCGCTTGAATCCGAAATTCATCTGGTCAAAAACATTGACTCCGGGAGCAGTCCGATTCTATCCAAAATGAATCCGCAGATTTAGGTTGTAATTTGGCGACATTCAAGTGAGAACGAAAAATACTACTGCATAGTAGGGCGTATCGAAAAAATATTTTTCTTTCGTTTTTGTGTAAGGCGTAAAAAAAACAAAAAAGCGATAATGAAGCTTTGAAAAGAAACAAAAATTATGTGAATTCCGATAAAGACGAGAATAGTAATACGGAAAATGATGAGGAAACTAATGAGCTTTTGAACAAGGATGAGTATAATTTTATGGTTCTGATAGAAAATGAGTCTGTTCATGAAAGTCAATCTACTGCTCTCTTGGAAAAAAGGGCAGTTGATGGGAATGATGATGAATTTGATGACGATATGGAAGAAGGAGCATTTGATTGGAATGGTAATAGAATTGACCATAATGTGGAAAAAAGGAATTTATGGGAATGGTGATGGAATTGACGATGATGTGGAAGGAACAGTTGATGTGAATGATGATGGAATCGACGATGATGTGGAAGAAGGATCAGTGGACGGAAATGATAATAATTGATACAAATAGTTTTTGTTTTACTGTTCGCTAAACCGTATCTCAGTATGAAAAGAACAAATTCGGGAGGATTGCGGTGAATTAACATGTTTAAATTCGCCCGAATTCTGTTTTCTGATTCGCTGAAACGAATTGGGCCAGAGCTAATTGAATGCGTGTCAATTCGCCTTAATTCGTGATACAGGTCATTTGGAAAAAAGTAATAAAAATTGCATGCCTGGAAACTCGAAGCAGCGATCTAAAGTGTATAAAGTCCAGAGGGCGACCATTGAGCTACAGGACTCATTGATATTTATGTACAACGGATCCTATATGCCGGACGCGTTGGTTATAGCTTAAGAATTCGATTCAATAGGCCAGTCTTTAACTGTATTCGCGCTGGCGAATTCTGGGGAATTGGGGCTTGAGTTAAAATCTCGCGAATCAAAATGAATTGGCGGACACTGAAACTAATTCGTGCTGACGCGAATTTACACGAATTCACCACCATCTCCAATTCGAGATTGACGCAAAGCAAGATCCACGGGGGCTCCCGGCGAATTCTTCTGAATTCGTCTCAATTAGTTCCTTTTTACTGGGATGCTATTATTGTACGTAATATTTCACTATTCAACATACTTTGTTCAAAAGTGTTCTAATTTTTTCCCTAAAAGTGCATTAAAATTGTAATCAAAAATGACTTCTTGTACAACTTTTTAACATCCTGTTTTCGCTCATTTATAATTGAATACTTTATAACTATATCGAATTTCATTTTTTTAGGTCATTTTGCTATATCGGATAAGATTAAGCTGTATTGCGTTCGCGAATAACCAGACAAATATCGGGCAAAGACGGATAAGGTCTAAATTATTCGCATTCGTCAGAAAGGAGAAATTTGGGATTTAACCAGATGAGATCCAGATTAATCGCATTCCTAAAAATCGTACAAATTTTGGACTTGATCGCATTGATCGCATCTGCTAGACCGTACAAAACATGGACATGGCCGAACACGACTGGGCAAAAATCGGACTAATCGCATCCGCCACAACATATAATACACGGTAATGACCGGAAACAATCCGAATTCATCACATCCGACACACCGTACCAAACACGGACATGACCGGACACAATCCGGATCGATCGCGTCCTTCAGACCGTACAAAACACGGACTCGACCGGACACAATCCGGAGTTATCGCGTCCGGCAGATCATACAGAGGACGGACTTAACGGGACACAAATCGGATTAATTGCATTCACCAGACCGTATACATAACCCTGCTAAAAATTTCGGATAAGTTTCGGATTCCGCAATTAAAAAATTAAATATGACTTGGGGCACCAAAGATTTTCGGCCCGGCACTGGTCGTTTCTCACAAGCGCTACCCTGCATCTACATGGGCGCTCTGTATCAGTGCACTCTCCGTATTTCTCGGTTGATCGGAGCTCGGAGTGCAGGCGGCCAATCGTTTTGGTTACTTTGCGCGGAGATCAAATGTCTCTAAAGACGTCTTAAAGACATAGGATTTCGCTTCGTTCATTACTCGGTTCTGTCTCTTTTTCCCGGGAGCATTACTTGGTTTGTCTCGTCAAATTCTTCCTCGTCCTGTCTCGTCCTTACTCGTTCTCGCCTCGGTTTTTCCTAGAAATGCGACAGATGTGCGCTAGCTAAGCCGACAGCTCGCTGGAGCGTACTTTTGTCACTCTGACGCGCTAATGCTAATTAGCGTTCTTTACTGAATAGGTGAAGTCGAAATATGCTTACATATTACACTTTTTTGTTCATTACTGATTAATTTGATGTCAAACACGACTATGTTTCGATTGTTTCAAAGATTTAAATTTACTCTATGAGTATGTCATTTCGTTCTTATTAAACATTTATTTTGCCAATTATAAGAATAGAATATATGAAACAGAAAGGTGAAAAAATAGGTATATTTTCAAGTCATTTGGAGTTTGAAGAATTTAACACGAAGTTAATTTTTAATAACTCAAAGTAGAATTTTAAAATTTGGTGAAGCTCATTTCTACGGTTGGTAAATAAAATATATTTGTCGGGGCATTTACAAAATCGAAAGTGCGCACGTCCTTAAATCACTTTGACTATTACATATTTTTTAAACTGTATGAAATTGGAATGGATTGGAATGGAATATTCTTAACATTTCGAATATTTTGCTAAAATTTTAGAAGATTCCAAGAGATTTCACAGAAATTTCAAGATCTCACATAGATTTTTACACACTTTAAAAGATTTCAAGAAATTCACAAAGATTTAAAATCATTCAAAAGATTGCACAAACATTTCAAATATTTTCATTTGTCCAAATCAGTAGAACAGATTTCAGAAAGATTTCAAAAATATTTGAAAGAATTCATAAAGTTTTTGGAATATTGCTTAAGATTTCGCAAAGATTTCAAAGGTTTTGCTAACATTTTAAAAGATTTCATAAGATTTCACAGAAATTTCAAGACCTCACATAGATTTTTACACACTTTAAAATATTTCAAGAAATTCACAAAGATTTAAAATCATTTAAAAGATTGCACAAACATTTCAAATATTTTCATTTTTTCAAATCAATACAACAGATTTCAGAAAGATTTCACAAATATTTGAAAGAATTCATAAAGTTTTTATAATATTTCTTAACATTTCGCAAAGATTTCAAAGATTTTGCTTAAATTCTTTAAGATTTCGTGATATTTCATTGAAATTTAAAGATCTCACATAGATGTTTACATACTTTAAAAGATTTCAAGAAATTCACAGAGATTTAAAATCATTTAAAAGATTGCACGAACATTTCAAATATTTTCATTCATTCAAATAAATAGAATAGATTTCAGAGAGATTGAATTTTCGAAAAAATCGTAACATCGTCGTGTTTGAGAGAGCTGTCCGCTCTGCTAGCGCACATATGTCGCATTTCTCGGAAAACCCGAGGCGAGAAACGAGTAAGGACGCCAAAAGACGAGGAAGAAAGAGACGCGGCAAAACGAGACGAGAAATACCGAGACAGCAGGTATGGCTCGTCTCGTCCCGTCTCTCGGGGTTTCTCGCTCGGCGGCAACAGTAGACATTACACATCTTGAGATCATCCCTAGGGATGGCATGACACATGATATGACGAAACATGAAATGACTTGACATAAAACAAATGATATGACATGACACATGACAAATGACGTGATATTACACACGATATGACTTGACATATGCCAGGAAATGACATGACAAACGTTATAAAATGACACATGACATGAAATTACATGACTCATGATATGACATTACATGATAAGACATGACATGACGTGTCAAAATGTCAAAATGTCGAAATGTCAAAATTTTGTTAAATGTCAATATGTCAAAATTTCAAAATGTCACAATGACAAAATGACAAAATGTCAAAATAATAAAATTGCAAAACCACAAAACGACAAAAAGGACAAAATGACAATTTAACAAAACGGCAACACTACAGAATGACAAAATGACATGAAGACAAGGTGACAAAATGAAAAAAAAAACTTACAAAATAACAAAGTAAGAGAATGACAGAATGTTAAAATGACGGAATAACAAAATGACAAAATGACAAAATGACAAACCGACAAAATGACAAATCAAGAAACCATAAAATGAAAGAATGACAAAATTACAAAATGAATGACAAAATGAAAAAACGGTAAAACGACAGAATGACAAAATCTAAACCATTTTAGTATGCTTTCAGTTTCAAGATTGGTATGTTAAAGAAGACGAAAACAGACTGTAAGATCATATTAGAGCGCCTAATAAAGGATCCCGAATTAAAAAGGAATATTCCGTTTTTACTGTGTAACTAATACTGTGTCATTCCTCATTCTCATTTATTTTAATTAAATATTCAACATAATATTATACATATTCATATACATACATACATATACATATATATAATTAAAAAAAAAGCCAAACAACCACCGCAGGGTACCACTAAGAGCAACTGCCATCCAAAAAGAAAATGTCAATAGCCCCCAGTAGAACCGCGGTAAAATACACCTATGGACACGTCTCACATCCGTGAGATGAGTGGTCACAGGGCACGACGAAATGACAACGGCAGGCCGGCGAAACCCTCGTGTGTCTTGAGGACACAAAGCGACCCAAGGATGACAGCTTTCTGCATCCATCTCGCTAGTGCCTTGGCATATTTTTGGCACGCGGGTATGGCTTTAAGGTTACGAACCAGTGATAATTTCGCACCTCCAAAAGCACCTATCACAAGGACAATTACTCGTACCGAATATTTTGGGTACAGTCATTGCAGCTCTCTTTTAAGGTCTTGATACCTCTCCTCTTTTTCTTTCTCCTTTGCAGTGAGGTTGTATTCGGACGGAGCCGAGAATTCGATCACGAATACAGTTCGTTTCTCGAAGTCTTGGAGAACAATGTCAGGCCTCGAGTGTGCAATGGCGACTGCTGCCCGAAAATCGTAGTTCCAGAAAGTCTGGCACTTCTCGTTTCGGACAATTGACTCTATATCCCTTGGAGCGTTCGGCAGGGCAGGGTCGCGACCAACACCGTAAGAGCGACAAAGGTGGTAATAAAGTACTCATAGGGCCGCATTATGTCTATACATATACGTTGTTCCTGCGTGGGTCGGACACCCCGATAGTATGTGTTCTAGGTACTCAGCGTGTGCATGCGGGCGCGGTATGCTAAGGTGGAGATTACACCATCCTAGCATGGGAAAATAAAGCCCTCTGTACATGAATTGAGCCCTGATGATTTCAGGAAAGCAAAAGTTTGCTCCTTTGACAAGGACTGTTTTTCTACATTTATGTGGAAGTTTCCGTGCATATGCTTGTCGAGTAGCTCTTGGTGAAATTTTCTAACCTCTGCTTTCTTTACTTCGGCTTTTAGACGTGAAGCATCTGGATGGAGTAATGCACTTTCCTCACTTCTGATGTTGAAATTCAGGCCAAGGGCCTCGGCAGCTTGCTCCGCGGCTTTGTAAAGGAACGCTCCTTCGCCAATCATCTCGTGGTTTCTGACCATCTTTAGGAGAGGATCTCTGCCATTCGCAACTACGTAAGCTGTACTTAAAACAATTCGGTTATGAAGACATTGGAGATTCAGAAGTCCGCGTCCGCCTTGACGGCGTGAAATGTATAATCGTGGAACTGACGAATTGATATGCAAGCTTTTATGCATATGCATGATCTTACGCATGGTGACATCAAGGGCCTTAAGCTCGTTCTTCGTCCATTGAACCACCCCAAACGAGTAGAGTAGAACCGGGACGGCAAGCATGTTAGTCGCAGACACCTTGTTCAACGCCGACAAATTGGATGACCAAATCTGTCGAAGAAGATGCTTGTATCTGCTTTGGAGAGACTCCTTCACTGATGTTACGTCCTGAATGCGGCTGCGGCTTTGAGGCACGCACAGGTATGTTTAGGTCTCTTCAGTGTTAAGATGTCTAATATCACTGATATCCACAAGCTCAGGGTCCTTGAGAACGCCAGTAATCTTTCCTTTGTTCAAATGAATTTTGGCACATTTGTCCAAACCACAGTCCATCCCAATCTCTCCTGTGCAGTTCTTGACGATATTTATAGCAGTTTGAACTTTGCTTTTACCAGCGGCATAGATCTCCAGGTCATCCATATAAAATACATGAGTGACCTGATGCTTACGCTGATTAGTGTCGCCACAGAGGTATCCAGGAGAATTTCGTAATGCGAGAGATAGAGGCAGAAGTGTGATGCAACAAAACAAAGGGCTCATACTATCCCCTTAAAAGACGCCCCTCTGAAATGTGACGTTGTTCGTGGTCAGACGATAATTCCTAGATGATATGGTAAATATAGTTTTCCAAGGAGGCATCAATCTCTCTATGCATCTCACTATGTGTGGATGTACCTTCAAGCTTTCCAACAGACAGATGATAAGTCTATAAGAGGTTGAATCGAAAGCTTTCCGGTAGTCAATCCAGGCCATTGACAGGACGCGCTGATGGACTGTAGCGTCTTTACAGACACACCTGTCAATCAGCAGGTTCTATCGACAGCCTGCTACACCTTTTTTCGAGCCACGTTGTTCGTACATCTCTCGCAATACAAGCTCAATTCGTCGAACAGTCCTGTTGTTTAGGACAGCTGTAAAGATCATATACAGTGTGTCCAAACAATGTATTGGCCTGTAATTCTCTGGTTTGGACAAGTTGCCTTTTTTCGGTAGGAGTATAGTGCGTACTAACACCAGCCAATGCGGAATAGGCGTCTCCGACTTTAAATATGAGGTCAATATACGGGCCAAATGTTGGTGTATAGAAGTGAACTTCTTCCACCAAAAGTTCTTGATACAATCTTGTCCAGCACCGGAAAAGTTCTTCTTGCCTCTAAGTGCTTTTTTCACCTCTTATGCAGTGACTGATGGGCACTACTCCTCAGATTTTATGAGGCTGTCGCAAAACTCCTTGAAGCGGATGATATTGTCAGTATCTTCTTTCAACTCTAGTGTTTTCGGGATCTTGTACACCTCTCTCCAAAAAGTCTCTACCTCCTTGGGTGGATTTTTTACAAAAACAGGGGGATCACTGAAGAGGCGTCATGAGTCAGCAATAAACTGTTGATTCTCCCTGACCCATCTCTCCCTCTTCTGTATCCTCCTCCTTGCGTCAGATAACAGCCTTATTTTGTCAACAATATGCTGCTTGATTGTCAGCAGCTTTGACTTGTTTAGTGTGTAATTCGAGGACCTTAGTTCTTGGGCGAACTTTCGAACCCTTTCCGTGAACGGTCTACCAGATGTTATGTAGTCAATCACACATTGAACACGGGACGCATTCTGTCTTGCTCATCCAATTTTCTTGTTCGGTTGATGCAAGCGTCTTCTTGTCTTTTGAACCTTCGTCGGTTTCAGCCTTCGATTTGAATCAGCCAAAGCTCTCGCAGCACCATAAACTGAGCAATTGATGATCCAGAGGTCGGACCCTTGCGAGATATCTCCACGAAGGGAGGCATCCATTTCAGCCAGATCTTGGGGATTAAGAGGAACTTGCATGTTGATGTTCCTTTTTGTACTGAAATTGCGATCGTCTTCCAGAAGGTGCCTGCTTTCTGCGGTTCTTCTTCATGTCGTTTCATCTTCGTCTGCAGCTTGTTCAAGCAGCGGTTGAGGAAGCGCTCCGCGTACATATCCATTTTTCCAGAGGTAGTCGGCTTGATTTCGCAAAGACTGATGCGAAACGTGATGAAGCTCTGGGAAAGGGTTCGTCAATCCTTGTAGAGCCCCGCGTGCAAGGATAAGGCTGATACTCTGAGGCGTCGCCCGGTATCCCAGAGTCACCGTTGAAGACACCTCACCCAGGTGCCATGCAGCTTTCGGCACGGTTCTCACACTTTCGCTTAGGGGTTATTCCTTCGGGACCATCCCTGGACAATTGTCCGCGACTGCTTATTAATTATTGTAACCATATTCAGCAGAAACCCTTGGTACGGGGACCCTCTATCCGCAACCCGAGGACGCGTTCGGTGGCTTTGTCATAAGCCCTTCGGTTCTATTCCAAGGGAATCGAAACCGAAATATAATATATAAATATAATATAATAAATATATAAATAAATATAATATATAAATATAATATATAATATAATATATAATAAATATATATAAATATAATATAATATACAATATATATTATAGAATAGGAATATATAGAATAGAATAGAAATATATAGATAGATATAATATATATATATACATATATATATATATATATATACAATATAATACAAATATCAAATAAACACAAAATTCAATTAACATAGAACCATACTTACTTAAACCTGAAACCCGAAATAGAACATTTCAACAACAGGCTATCTTTGTGAAATTTGGTGTTTGTTTTCTGCTCGTCTACAGTAGAGGGCGCCACTTGAGGGCCGTCAAGGTCCCTCTCATCGACTGTCGCGCGTCGACACAGTTCAGTTACTGTTCGTGCTTCACGCAGGGCGGACGTGCGGTCGAACGGTGTGTGTGTAGTAGTGTAGTGTAGTGTATTGTAGTTCATCAAGAGAAAGCCAGCCAGTTCAACAACTCAATGACTATTGACTCTACGATCTTCCGTCATCCACTCCTTCCACGCCGAAATAAACATTTGGAATGTTTGATCTATCTTTTTTTTTTATTTAATATTTCGGGTCGTAACAGATATATGTAGATAGATAAAAGTTTATTTTCCAGCCTGCTGGCCTTAAAAAATTGACTTGCTTACACTTCCATTTTTACAGAATTTTCTGAAAACTAGCCCTTAAAGTCTAACATCCATCCATTCCTTATTTTTAAGCCGCACGCTCTTATCGCCTTACATTTCTCGCTCGCATTTCCCTACTTTTTCGCATTGCCTCGCTTTCCAACCTCTGTTTTCGCTCCAATACCGACTACTTATCTACTATTTACAATATTTACATCTTTCTTATATCTACTTTCTCCCCTATTTACAATCTTTCCGTCTCCATTCCTCTTCCTCTTTCATTCTCTTTATCTCCATCTCACCCAATACTCCCTTCACCCATGCTACTGCCCTTTTTTCCCCCTTTTCATCCAACAATACCTCCACGCTTATCTCTCTTCTTTCCACCTCCACGCACTCCTCCAACCAGTGCTCCACTCTTGCATCCCCCTTCCCAAACAGTTCACACACCCTCTTCTCCCGCGAGAGCCAGAACCTATTGAAACCCTCCATGCACCCACACCTCATCCTCGCTATAAGCTCCTGACTTCCTTTCTCCCCTTTCTCACATAAATATTGCGCTCTTGCCCTTGGCATAATCCACACATAGTTCCCGTTAAACCTTGACTCTCTTATTCCCTCTTCCCCTTTTGTCTTCTCTCTCTCCATACCGTTTTGCTTCACCAAGTCATAAACCTTCCTTCCTTCATCGTGCATCCTTCTCACTTCATCATCTGCAGTCCATTCATTTTAAAATACCTTTCCCTCTCAGCCTCCATCTTTCCTCCGCCTCTTCTGTTCTCCTTTCTCACCAACACTCCCTAACCAGCCTACTTCAACCCTCTTCCAAAAATTTCTCCTTATATTTACACGACCTGCTCCCTGCTAGAATTCCTACACTCGTTCTCCCCGTCTCCCTCCTGACAATATACTTAGGCGTGTTCCTTGACAACCCCAGGGTCCACTTTACATACCTCTCCTGCGTTCTATTTACCTCTTCACTTTCCTTTCACCCCCACACCTCCACTTCATACAATAGCACACTCATCACTAGCGAATCAAACAGTTTCATTCTCCGTCCAAAATCATGTGCAAATAGCTTCTTTCCCAACCCCCACACCTGCCTCATCACCACATTTGCCCTCCTTATTCTCTCTCTTATGTGACCATCCACTCCCCCATTCCTCCGAAACACGAAGCCCAATTACACAAACTCTTTGACCTCCTGCACCTCCATTCCGTTCCACTTCCACTCTCCTCCCTTATCCTATCCCCCTCCTTTTCTGAAAACTATAACCTTGGACTTTTCCGCATCCAGCTCTAACCCTTTCTTATCCAGGTATCTTCTCAAACTCTTCATCATCTCCTTCAAGGCATCCTCGCTATTTGCCAGCAACACTATGTCATCTGCATAGGCTAGTGACCAAATTCTAACCCCTCCTATCCTGACTCCTCCTACCACCCCAGCCTCCAGCTTACTTTCCATATTCGCAATTAAAATCGCGAAAAGCGTTGAGCTAAGTGGACACCCTTGACTTAACCCCCTATCCTTCCAGAAACCCTCCGAAATCCCCTCCCCTCTTCTTGCCTTGTCTTCGGTGTCTTCGTATATCTCCCTTACCCTCTCAATTAGGCCTCTTTCTACTCCCCTATCTTCCATCGCCTCCCACAACCTCCCGCTATCCACCGACAGGAACGAGTCTTTGAGATCCACAAAAAACGCGTACACTCTAGTGCCCTTCTTCTCTAATTCTCTATCCACCGCGTGCTGCAGAACGTAGATATTGTCGATAGTACTCCTACCCGCCCTAAATCCCACCTGCCTCTCCGGCAATATTCCGTTCCCTCTCGACATCCTTCCGCAGTCTCTCTGCCACACTACCATCGCGTATACTTCATACGCCGTATTCATTAGCGTGATCCCTATATAATTTTCCTGCCTATCTCTATCTCCTTTTTTATACAGTGGCACTATTAACCTTTCTCTCCACCCTCCTGGCAATCCCTCGCCCCTCCATACTTTATTCACTACCTCCTTCAGCCTGTAACGTTATCATCTCTCCCTTTACTCTTATCATTTATTTTTAATTAATAATACCGTCCTACATTGAGTTGAGATCCACGTATGTCAATTTTACCAAGATTCCTTAGATTTTATTTTCTTTAAGCTTGAATCCTATGATAATATGGGCATTTTCTTATGTTAATAATAATAACTCGAGAATAATAACAATAACTCGAGACCAATTATACAAACTGGGTCAAGTTTTGGAAGAACATTAAAATT
>CAKNXH010054525.1:7287-19378 GCA_932178445.1 Andricus quercusramuli
TTTGTCCGTCCTGTGGTAGTTTTAAAGTGGCGGCCCTGCGGACTTAACCTGAAAAATCATTAGTGAATACAATGGCGTCCGACAAGGAAATGTTCCTTGTCGGACATCATTGTATTCACCAATGACTTTTTAACGAAATAATTGAATTTTTAAATCAAATAATAAAATTTTTAAACCAAAAAGTTGGATTCTGAACCAAATTTATAATAGTAGACTTTCCAATCAAAAAGAATGAACTTTCAACCAAAAATAGTTGGATTTTTTTATTGGATTCTATTAATTCAGTTCGAAATGAAGTAGAAAATAAATAGAAATTTTAATTCATTTTTAATACTTTCAGAATACGAAAAAATGGCACGGAGTATCAAAGAAAAGTATGTTAGTTGTAGTTGTAGAAACAAAGTTTTGGGATTCGAAAAGAATATGAAAAACGTAGTAAACTGCGTTGAAAAAATTATCTTCATAATTTTTCAATTTTAGTGAATAATCATTGTTTGTATTTGTTTTTTTTACGATCTTTTTTTAACCGACATTGCAAAGTTTTTCTAACATCTAAGAGCTTTCAACGGATGAAATTTATTAGAGACAAGTGTAAACGTCGGAGGCAACAAAAAAAGAAAAAGTAGGTTTTTCAAAAATTATTTTTTGTGTTTTATAAATTACTTCTTTCTAGCTTACTTGGAACAACTTTTTAAACAACCCACGGTTCTATACTGAAAATTATACACACAAAAAGTGATAAAAAGTAAGGAATGAAAATATATCTACTCATAAAAATAATTTTAGAAAAATTTAAACATGAGCATTTTTTAATTTCGTTATTCATCTATTTTTCAATCTTTGAAATCTTCCATTTTTTGTGATGTATTTTTATCAGTAGAAGGTGCTGAAGTATCCAAAAGAGTTTTTAAACTTGAATTTTTTCCCGCTCTAGGTGGCGGTCATGCGGACCAAATCTAAAAAATCGTCAGTTAATACAATGGCGTCCGACAAGGAAGATTTGAGATACTGTATATTCTTTGAATTCCAAATGAAAAAAAAATTCAGCTGAGGCAACAGAAATTATTTGCTCAGCCGTATGAGAAGGTGCGGTGACACGTAAAACGTGTAAAAAGTGTTGATGATTTTTCAATTGGAATGCAAAAAGTCTACAGTATTACAAATTCTCCTTATCGGACGTCATTCTATTGACTAATGATTTTTTAGGCTAAGTCCGCAAGACCGCCACCTATTATATTGTGTTTTAAAGTTTAAAATTTGATCAAGACTTACAATAAATCAAAATAAAGATACCGAATTAATTTTTAGACCTAATAAATAATGAAATAAACAATAATCCCTGAAATATAAAGTTTACTTTAATCCAGACCATTTTTGGTATGGTCTAACAGTTTTAAGTATTCTCTTTTACTGTAGATTTTATATATTTTCTTTAAAAAGATTTGTACACAAGAGAAATTGCTATTTTGGGAGATGTTTTTCGCCCGAGGGAATAGAATCGGGGCCATTTGGTTCCAACTCTGCAGTACTCAGCGCTTATCAACAATCTCAAGTCAGTAAACGAGTAAGCCTGTTCTCCTGTAGAATTGGAAGTGAAATCAGGAAATGCACACATAAAGAGACTCGTGCGTGAAAACAATGGCTTGCTCCCGCGAATTAGTTGGGAAACAGGAACACTGGGAAGTCGAATTCTTTTGTGAAAAAAAATCAGCTTTTAAACAATCGGTCAATTTTCACTCCTGATCATTTTTAATGACTCAAAAATTGACTATCTAATTTTGTAATTTGGAAAGTGTTAACTAAAAAAAGGAAATTTTGAAAATTATTTTTACTGCCCATTTTTTGAAAGATTTTCTACCAAAAAAGATGAATTCTCATCAAAATAAACAATTTTTACCAAATAGTTGAATTTGAACTAAGAAGTTTAATTTTTTACCAGAAAAAAAAACGATTTTTCAATACAAAACATAAATTTTTAACCAAATATTTGAATTTTCATCCAAAAATTATTTCTCTACCAAAAAAGACGAATCTTCAAGGAATCACATAAATTTTCAACTAATAATTTTAAGAATGGATGTGACGTTAGTCCACATTTTATTTGAATAATTTTCAGTTTGTATTTTATTCGTTTACAATTTTTTTTAAATAAATAGTTCAACTTTTAAACTAAGCAAGGTCGATTTTCAATGAAAAAATGAATTTTTCACAAAACTTTATAATTTTGTACCAGATAGTTGAATTTTCAACCACGAAGTTCAATTTTCTACCAGAAAAAACGAATTTTCAACACAATACATAAATTTTTAACCAAATATTTGAATTTTCATCCAAAAATTATTTTTCTACTAAAAAAGACGAATTTTCAACAAATGACATAAATTTTTAACTAAATAGTTTGAACTGTTCAACTCTAAACTAGTGTAATTTTTATTTCAATAATTTTTAGTTTATATTTTTTTTTCGTTTAAAATTTTTGTTACATAAATAGTTAAATTTTTAAACTAAACAAGGTCAATTTTCAAGCAAAAATGGATTAGTTAAATTTTCTTTTATGCAAATTATTTTTCAATAACAAAAGGAATTTTCTACAAAACTATTTAATTTTGTACCAGATAGTTGAATTTTCATCCAAAAATTATATTTTCACCCAAAACGAAAAAAAAAAGATTTTTAATTTATTTTATCATTATTATTATAAAAAATATATTATTATTATTATTTTATTTACAAAAATTATTATCATAAAATTATTATACATTATTATTATAATTATTACAAAAAAACTACGATTATGTATCTTCAACAAAAAAAATAACTTTCAAGAAAGAATTAGTAGTTATTGTAATAGTTGATATTTCAGCAAAAATAGATTTTAATTTAAAATAGAAAACTCTTGGACTTGATAAAAAAAAGTAATTTTTCACAGAAGACTTGAATCCGCAACTATAACGAATAAATTTCCAACCAAACAGTTGTCTTAAAAAAAATATATATTCTCTACCAAAAAGACAAATTTTCAACAAAATAAATACATTTTCAACCAAATAGTTTAATTTTTTACGAAATTGTTAAATATTTAACAACAAAGTTAATTTTCGACCAAAAGAGATTAATTTTTAATCAAACACTTGCATTTTTAACAAAAAAGAAGATGAAATTTTTGCAGAAGGAGATGAATTTGATACAAAAAAGATTAATGTTCAACAAAATAGTTGTAATTTCAGCAAAAAAAAATTTGTTGTTAAAAAAAAAAAGAAAAAAATTCAATTAAATTGTTCAATTTTCAAGCTGAAAAGTCGAATTCTCAACAACTCGGTTGAATTTACAGCCAAGTAGGACTTTTTAACTAAATTTTTGATTTTCCACAATAAGAGTTGAATTTTTAACCCGAGAATATGAACTTTTAAAAAAAAAGTTGATTTTCAGGCAATCAGTTGAATTTTTAACAAAATAATTAAATTTTTAGGTAAAAAAATTAATTAAAAAAAAAAAAAATTAACTATAATTATGTATCGTTAATCAAAAAATTAACTTTCAAGAAAGTATGAACAGTTTTTGTTATTTGATATTTCAACAAAAACAGGTTTCAATTAAAAATAAAAAACATTTGGATTTAACCAACAAAAACGAATTCTTAACAAAATACTTGAATCCTCAATTAGAACAGATTAATTTTCAACCAAAATATTTTTTTAAAATAAATATTATTTTTAACCGAACACTTGCATTTTCAACAAAAAAAGGTGAAATTTCTACCGAAAGAGCTGAATTTTTTAACGAAAAAAATTAATGTTCAACAAAATATATTAAGTTTCAATGAAAAATATTTGTTTGTTGAGACAGACAAAAATGTCAATCAAATTTTTGAATTTTGAAGGCAGAAAGACGATTTTTCAACAAAACAGTTAAATTAAAAAAAAATTCAATTTCGAATATAATAATAAAATTTTTAACTAAAAAAGATGGATTTTTAACCGAAAATTTAATACTAGACTTTTCAACCGAAAAGGATGAACTTTCAACCAAAAAAGTCTGCGATAAATGAACAGGAATTTTTATATTTTGTAGACTAAATAAGAATATTTTAAATAAACATTTAAGTTTAATTTACATACTTCAAAATATTGGGTTCAAAAATTGGACTTTTTTGTTTAAAAAATCAATTAAATTTTCCATTGCATACTTTTAAATTCGGTCTACATATAAGTTTAATGTTTGAAAAATTGTATGACACTATTTTTACACTATTTTTCCAAATTTTGTTACACTATTTACATTATTTTTGATCTCTAAAGTGAGTCTGAGGCCTGAAGTTGTAATTTGTTATCTCGAATCTGAATTCACTGGTTATGAAATGCTACTCGTATTTTGTGATTAATTGCTTTGATATAGGGGTACACAAAATATAAAGGATGCTTCCGAGATAAAAGTGCTGCAACGTAATTGATGATATTTTGCACTCAAGATTATTATTTGTTTGTTACTGACCTCCGAAAGTTATTTATGTACCAATATTTATCTGAATTATTCCGTCTTAATTTAAAATTTATCTACTCAACTGATAATTGCTAGACGAGTCAATGTCGGGTAATAACTTTTTTCCATGATAATATTCTTGGGCTTTCATTACACCGTTTTGAAGGTCCATTGAATAGCTTACTTTTTATGAAAAAAAAAACATTTATAATTACCATGCAAAAAAATGTACAGTCGATTTTTTGAATGTCTTCCAATCTACAAAAAAATTTCGTTTGAAAATTCATCTCTTTGTTTAGAACAAGGTGTCCAGCGATCTTGAAAAACCTTTTTAATTTTTCACTTGAACCTTGAATTTGAATCTTTTTTTGCTTTTAAAACAGTTATTTGATTGAAATGTGAAGAGTAATTCATAATTTATAATTTATAATTATATAAATTTTTATTTCTTTCGCGCTAATGCAGAATATTAATGTGTAAATTTTTTTGTGATATTCAATTTACAAATTATAAAAATTATTAGTTGAAAATTCCTATGTTAATTCTGTTTCAGAATTAGAATGAGCCATGTCCATATGATTTGCAATAATTCAATGATTTCAACGAATACGAAAGGTTTTACAAACCAAATTTTGAGAAAGGTTTCACAAATATTTCCAAACATTTTACAAAGATTGTAACGATTTTAAAAAGGGTATAGTAAACCAGATTTCTAAGATTTAAAAAAACATTTCAAAGATTTGAAACGAGTTCAAAATTTTTTGGAAGATTCAACAAAGATTTCAAATATTTTTATGATTTAAAATTAATACAAAAGATTTCAGAAAAATTTCACAAATATTTCGAAAATTTAATAAAGATTTTAAAGAAAACAAGAATTTCCAGGATTTTAAAAAGGTATAAACCAGATTTAGAAGATTTCAAACAATTTGAAAGATTTCAAACGATTTCAATTTTTTTAAGAAGATTTCACAAAGATTTCAAATATTTTAATGATTTCAAATTAAAACAGAAGATTTCAGAAAAATTTCAAAAATATTTAAAAAATTCATTAAAGATCTTGAAGAAAATAAGAATTTCAAAGATTTCAAAAAGGTACAAACCAGATTTCGAAGATTTCAAACAATTTCAAAGATTTCAAACGATTTCAAAGTTTTTAGAAGATTTCAAAAGATTTCAAATATTTTAATGATTTCAAACAAATATAAAAGATTTCAGGAAGATTTTACAAAGATTTCATAAGGATTTCAATAGATTTCAAGTATTTCAAAGATTTCGAAAGGGTACAGTCCACCAGATTTCAAAAATTTGAAAATATTTTAAAGATTTTAAAGGATTTCAACATTTTTCAGATGATTTAAAAACATTTCACAAGGATTTCAAATATTTCAAAGATTTTATACAAGATTTATAAAGATTGTTAAAAAATACAAGAATTTCAAAGATTTCAAAAAGGGCACAGTACACCAGATTTCAAAGATTCAAAAAAATGTCAAAGATTTTAAACGATTTCAAATTTTTTCAGAAAGTTTAAAAATATTTCAAAAAGTTAATAAGGATTTCAAAAGATTTTAAAACATTTCGAAGATATCAAACGATTTCAAAATTTTTTAAGAAGATTTCAAAAGATTTCACGAAGATTTTAGAAATTTCAAATGATTTTAAATGAATATAAAAATTCCAGAAAGATTTCACAAATGTTTCAGAGATTTCATAAAAAATGTATCAAAGATTTTAAAAATACAAAAATTTCAAAGATTTCAAAAAGGGTACAGTACACCAGATTTCAAATTTTTTGTTGAAGATTTCAGAAGAATTCAGAAATATTTCAAAGAAGGATTTCAAAACATTTCAAGATTTTAAACGATTCCGACATTTTTCTGAAGATTTGAAAAGATTTCACAAAGATTTTAAATATTTGAATGATTTTAAATGGATAAAAAAAAGAAAGAGCTTACAAATATTTCAAAGAATTCATAAGGATTTCAAAAGATTTCAAGAATTTGAAAGTTTTAAAAACATTAAAATGATTTTGAACTATTTCCAAATTTTTTAGAATATTTCAAAAGATTTCACAAAGATTTAAAAATATTTCAACGATTTCAAATGAATAAAAATTATTTCAGAAATATTTCACAATTTTCTAAAGAATTCATGAGGATTTCAAAATATTTAAAGAATTTCAACAAAAGGCACCAAATTTCATAACATTTCAAATATTTTAAACTATTTTAAAAGGTTCGCAGAAATTTGAGAAGATTTGAAAAAATTTCAATCATTTCAAACGAAATTTAAAAAAAAATTTTTTTTTTAATTTCTTTTTTCGGGCTGAAAATTCAACTTTTTTTTCAAATCCCATTTTGTTGCAAATTTTTTTATGGTTACAAATTAATTTTTAATTTGAAAATATAGACATTGCATTTTTGGTTGAACTTTGAAAATTCATCTTTATAATTTTTTAAACTAAAAATGTAACTATTCCATTTTTATTTGAAAATTGATATTCGTAATTGAAAGGATCTTTTCTAGTTAAAAATTCATCTCTTTCGTTGAAATTTTGACTATTATGTTAAAAATATATAATTAAAAATTAATTTTCCTAACTGAAAATTTATCTTCATTTTTTGTTGAAAATTGGTCTTTTAGTAGAAAATTGATCTTCTGGGTTAAAAATTCATCTTTGCAGTTTGAAAATTCAGCTACTTGGTTAAAAATTCAACTATTTTTTTGGAAAATTTAATAATTTTCTGGAAGATTCGACTACTTTGTTAGTAATCGTTTTCAAAAGAAAATTGATCTTTTTTGTATAGTAAATCCAAGTATTTGGTTGAAAATGAAACTACTTAATTGAAAAATTATCTTTTTGGTAGAAAATTCACATTTTTTTAATTTCCACTATTTTTTGAATACTTGTCTTTTTGTAAAGAAAATTCCTCTTGGTTCAAAATCAACGTTTTTGTTGTAATTTCTACAGTCGTTTAAAAATCTCATCTTTTTGGCTTCAAATTCAACTATTTGGTTCAAAAAGAATGTATTTTTGGTTGAATTTTAATGTTTTTTATTCGAAATTGGATTACTTGGTTAAAAATTTATCTTTGTAGGTTCAAAATTCAACCAGTTGGTTGAAAATTTATCGTTTTGGGTTTAAAGTTAACTTTCTTATGGAAAGTTCATCTTTTCGGGTTTAAAATTGTTTAATTTTAAATTAAATTGTTTTTGGAGACATCAAATGTTTTGGTTTGAAAACTAAACTCATTTGTTGAAAATTCGTCTTTTTGGTAGATTAATGAATGATGCTATTTTGTCGACCAGGGTTATCAATTAATTTTCTCCGCTCCACTCATGGATAGTGGCGTTCCCGGTTCAATTCCGGGCTGAGGCAGATTTTTTCTCGTTTCACCATAAAATTATTTGACCAGTAAATCGACAATGTTTAACATCTGAAAATTTTTGATAGATTGTTAATCTTTTTTTGTTGTAAATTCAACTATTTTGTTGAAAAAAAAAAAAATATTTCGAATTGAAAGCTTAGGAATTAAAGCGTTTCATATTGAGTTAAATATGGTATCTAAATGATTACTTTTATTTACAAGCACTTATTCCCCTATTTTCGCATTTTGAATCTGATAACAATAACAATAACAGTTTTGTTAACATTCGTTTTATTAAGGAATTGGACAGATTGTTATTCAGAAGTGAAACAAAGTTGATAACGATAAGTTGATTTTTGTGGTCATGATATTACATTTAATTCCATTTTATTGTTATTGGCTGCGGTTAGATTACACGCATTCAAGTTGCATTCAAGCATAACGCACACTCCTTTAATTACATCAGGTATTCCTCGAGCGTAGTTGCATCCCTCCAATTCGTTTCATTGGTCCGTATGTCTCACTATATTCAACCCTATTGCAACTTTTACTACCATCGTAAACCACAAGAGAGTCAATTTCATTTTCTTTGTCCTTTATTTACTATATGCCATTCCACGGATTTTTCGACCTTGATTTGTGAACCCTGTTGCCAACATTTTTTCGGTACCCAACAAATTTCTCATTTTCTTGATAAATTTCAATAATTTCCTCAAAGTGGATGTTTTGTCAGTAGATCAGTAAGGGGGTTTCGAATCCAAGATTCCTGTTACCGACATGTTACCGACGTCGAGACCATTACACAGCTCAAGTGGTTCGTGTCCGTGCTAAGTTTCTAGAATATTCTCGAAGTTTACCGATCACGTCATAACAAGTTATTGCACATTTTTCAGTGACGAATTTTGCGTAAACAACTTTGAGGTTATTTATTATGTTAAATACATTTTTTTCCGAATCCATCAAAAATGAATACTTTGTTTTAAACCTACACCAACTTTAAAATTCTTTTTTTTAAATCTACTACATTCATTTTTGAAATTGTAGGAAATAATTTTAAATGTTTCGAATTCTTTTTCAATATTCTCTCAACATTTATTTTCAGAGTAGAAAATCATTTTATATTTTCCCAGAAATCTTAAGACAATTGTTTCATTCTCTTGAAATCTTTCAAAATTATTAAAAAGTTTCAATATTTTTTTCGATATACAAAGAATTTATCTATCTGAAATTGAAAAAAAAAAATCTTTCAAAATGAAAAAATGTTCCACACTCCTCTCCGAAATTTTAGGAAATCATTGGAATCGTTTTGCAATATTTGGAAAAATATTCTCTAAGTATTATTTTTACAAAATAAAAAAATCTAGGAATTTTTAGAAACAAATTTCTTTCGCTTGAAAATTTTCTACATTTTTTTTTCGAAATCTTTAAAAATCTTCATTTTGTTTTAAACATATACGAACTTCAACAAAAAGATTAATCTTCTATATCTATTCTTTTTTGAAAATCTAGGAAATCATTAAAAATGTTTTGAAATCTTTTTCAATTTTCTCTTAAAATTCATTTTTCAAAATAAAAAATCATTTGAAATTTTTTTAGGTATCTTAAGATATTTTTTTGTTCTCTTCAAACCTATCAAAATTCTTGAAATGCTCCTTTTTTTCAAAATACTTAATAATCTACATTTTTTAAACACTTCTTGCAATCTTTAAGATTTATAAAATCTGTTCAAAACTTCTAAACCATAAAAATATTTTTTTTTATGATTTGAATTTTTCTTAATTTTATTTTAGGCCCTTTATAAACGTACTCCAGCTTGAATTTTTTCATCTTCTATTTTCTTTTCCGAAACCCTAGGAAATTATAGGAAACGTTTTGAAATCTTTTTCAATTTTCTCTTACAATTTATTTTAAATTGTAAAAATTTATTTATATTGAAACCATTGAAACCATTGAAAAATCATTGAAAATTATGTAAAAATGTAATATGACTTACAAAAAGATTGTTTGTTCTTTTCGACATATGAAAATAAATGTTTAATATTTCCCCTATTTTCCCCTTTTTCGTGAGGAAACCACCATATTTTCCCTTTTTTGAGCTCCTTTTGCACTGTGATCCCTGTAAATAGTATTGATATTATTATATATTATTGCTTTCATGTAGATAATAAATTTAACGTCGGTAGCATGTCGGTAACAGGAATCTTAGCACGGACACGAACCACTTGAGCTGTGGAATGGTCTCGATGTCGGTAACATGTCGGTAACAGGAATCTTTGATTACAAACGACCTTACTCATCTACTTTTGTCATTTCCAAGACTTCAAATTCAATTACTTTTTAATTGTAGAATTTTCAAGTTTTTACGTATTTTGTTCGCAATTCGTGAAATATTCAGTTTCATCCTAGGGCTGTAAGTTGAATAGGAAAATCTTCTATTTTTAGTTAAAAGTTAATTTTTGTTTGTTTGAAAAGTCCACTATCACATTTTTAGTTCCGAACTCATTTCGTTTTATTAAAAATGTAACTATTTGGTAGAAAATTTCAAAATTTTGTTGATAGTTTCAAAATTTGTTCAGTCATCCTTTTTGGTTGAAAAAGCAACTTTTTGTTGAAAATTCGTCTTGTTGGCCTGAAAATGTCACTATTTTTTAGAAAATTAACGTTTTCGTTGAATATTCGCACTTTTGGGTTGAAAATTCATCTTTTTTTTGAAAAAATTCATTTTTTTGGCAACACACTGGTAAAAAATTAATTTATTTTGGTTAAGGATTTAACTTGTTTTTAAATTCTTCTTTTTTGGTTGAATTGAACTGTTTGTCTTTAAAGTAAAATCTTTTTTTGTTGAATTCTCAACTTATAAAAGTTTTTTTAACAATTTATCTTTTTTGGATTAAAATTCATATTTTCGGACAGAAAATGTAAGTATTTCATTAAAAATTTAACTATTTTGTAGATAATTCGTCTTTTTGGCTTCAAAATTCAAGAATTTTGTTGAAAATGCAGGTATTTTGTTCAAAATTCTTTTTTTTCAGCAGAACATTCATTTTCTTGGTGGAAAATTAATCATTTTGGTTAAAAATTCCACTATTTGGTTGAAAGTAGAAATATTCATAAAAAATTAATTTATTTTTGGTGGAAGATTCGTATTTTCAGATTCAAAATTCTTTTTTTTTTTCTGTAGAAAATTCAACAATTTGATTGAAAATTACTTGTTTTGGTTGAAAATTGATATTTTTGTTTAAAAAATCAACTATTTTTTGTAAAAATTTAAACTATTTAAAAATTTCACTTTTGTGTGGATAATTCATCCTTTTGGTTTCAAAATTCAACATTTTTGTTGAAAATTCATGTATATTGTTCAAGGTTCGCCTTGGTGAAAAATTGATCTTTCTGGTTGAAAATTTAATTATTTGGTTAAAAATTCATTTTTTAGTTGATAATTCAACTACTTGGTTGAACATTGAACTATTTTTTAAGAAATAATTTTTTTTTGGTCGAAGATTCAATTTATTTTAAAGTTCAACAACATGCTCGTAAATGGACTTTTTAGGTAAAATTTCACATTTTAGTGTTGAAAATTTAATAGTTTTGTAGGAAATACTACAGTTTAGTTAAAATTAACTTTTTTGTTGAAAATTTATATTTTTGGTTGAAATGTGAACTATTTTGTATAAAATTAATACTTTTAGTTTGAAAATTGAACTTTTTTTTTGAAAATTCGTCAATTTGAGTTCAAAATTAATTTTTTTTTGTAGAAAAGTTTTCTTCGTTGGTTGAAAATTAAAATTTTTGACAATTTTCTGTTTCTTTAACGTTTAAACGTCAAATTAGTATCTTGAAACAAAAAACGTTTCACTTAAATCCGTTTTTTGTTTATAATAATAAAATTTGCAATCATGAACAATTTCGAATGCTAATAGTTTTCGTCAGAAATTAAAATTTTTATTGAAAAAAATCATGAAATTTAAAAGTTTTATATTGAAGAACGGTATTTTTAGTCAAAAATAATCATATTTCGAAAATGTATAATTCTAAATAATTTTTTGTGTTAGTGTTTTTCGTCAAAAACTGGTATTTTCAATTTTTTTAAATCATTAGATTTCAAAATTAAAATTTACAATTTTGAAAATTTGAATTTAAAGTTAAGATATCAGTTTTCATCAGTTGCAAAAAATATTGTCCTTGCTCTTTTGTTTTCTATTATTTTGGGTAATAAATAATATAAATTATAAAAAATGTGT
>CAKNXH010054529.1:0-39804 GCA_932178445.1 Andricus quercusramuli
AAACTACTGCCAGTACTAGTACTGCCAGTGAATTCTAGAACACAGCCCCGACTTCTACTCTTGCGCTCGGCTTTCGCCTTGTGCACGCGCACCGCCTACCTACGCGCGGGAAATTTAGAAGTCGATGTTTCAAATTCCTTTATGTTTCTAAGTATGGAGCCTGAAAGTTTTTGGCTGTAAGGGTTCTTAAAAGAAGCTAATTGGCCATCCTATGTTACAATGAAATTTATTATAAAATAAATAAAATAAATATTAAATTTCAACTACCATTTATGCAAATTAATTAATATCAATTTGTATTAAATTTAATACAAATGTATTGAAGTCATTTGCCTACACGGGAGTTGAAATTTAACATACATTACAATATGGATAGCTGTACACTTTATATTAAATATAATATACAGGTCGGTATAGCAGCGTGCTTGGAAACTCAAAATGCATTTATTTCTTTAAATTTGATAAAAAATTCGCAATTGAAGTAATAATCTAGAATTCGTCGATTGAATTGTTTTCTATGAATAAAATGCAACGTACATATGAAACTCTTTCCAAAATTTGGCCTGAATGGCAGAAATATTATAACTTTTCGACTTAAAATCCAATTTTATTTTTGATTCATTGTAAGAAGGTGTATCATGTTTTATTATTAAGAATCAAAAATTATTGCTAATCTTATTTTGATTTTGTGTAAAAGAGAATTATCTGAGCAATTATCACGAACGTATATGAAATTTAATAAACACATACATAAATAGCGATTTCATATGCTTGAGATATTAATTTTAATATACATTATGGTATTTCAAATTGAATACTATTTTTAACAATGTATCTAATTTGATGTATCTTTTTGTAATAAATTTACAGCAATAGAATTTTGCTCATTTTGACTTGGTTTTTCAAAACGTCTGCTTTCCTTCGATGTAGTCTTTCGTGTTCTGAATAGTCTTCTTTGAGGTTCAATTTTCTTGTTAACAGGTTCTTTCGTTTGCCTAGGCGCTGGTATCAATTCTTGACGGAGGGCCCTGATTGTTGGTTCAATGGGATTCGAAAGTTTCTTCACTGCTGCTATCTGCTTTCCATTTTCTACCTCTATGGTCAAAAAAGTCTTTTCAATTTTTTTCGGATTCCAATCTATCATTTTCCGAAAGATGATTCCTATTTAATTAACCATTGCTTTCGTAATTTTTTTAACGTTTGCAAATAGGAGGAGGCAATTATCAGACTTCTATATCGTAAACAATTCTACAACTTTTTAATTTCTCTTCGGCTAATATGGAATGTTAAAATAAACATTTTTTTGTGATATGCAACTTACAAATTATGAATATTATCAGTTGAAAAATTTGATGTTAATTCAGTTTCAGAATTAGAACGAGCCATGGCCATACAACGGATTTTTTTAAGGGGAAGATTTCAAAATATTTTACGAACGATTTAAAAATTTTTTGAAAATATTAAAAGATTTCAAAAATATTTATTAAGGTTCCCTATTGAAAAAATCCTTGTATTATTTTCGGACCAGGGAAACACGAGGAAATCCGCGAGAATTATCAAATTCCTCGAGAAAATCCTCGAGTGAGAGAGTTATTCCTAGCAGAATTCCTCAAGGAATTCGAAAATCCTCGTGGATTCCCTCGTGTTTTCCTCGTCCGAAAATAACAAAAGGATTTCCTCGAGGATTTTTTCAATAGGGTTTTGAAAAGATTTCAAATTCAAAAAGATTTCCAAAGTAAACCAAAGTACACCAGATTTAAAAGATTTCGAAACATTTTAAACGATTTCTGAAGGTTTCAACAAATTTGAGAAGGTTTCAATTATTTCAAACAAACACAAAAAGTTTCACAAACAAATATTACTTTTAAAAATATTTCAAAAATTTCATAATGATTTCAAAAAATGGCATGAAGATTCCAAAGATTTTACACAAAATTTTAAACTTTATATTTGGAAACTGTTGACCAATCAAAAATGAAATTGCTAATTTGGTTGCATGTATAAAAACGGTTATTTAATTATTTATGTTATGTAAAAAAGTAGACCTAGAAAACCTGGAAAAGACATTATCGAAAATCGAAAAATATTAATACATTGTAGGTTATATTTCTTAACAGCGACGCGATATCACTTTTTAAACATACAATTTTTATTTTTGACAGTTTATACTTAAAATAATTTTTTTACTTTCTTTCTGTGTGATTTTTTAAATGCGTTCGTAGGTTTCTTCCGTGGCTGAAGTTTTTTTTTGCAATGTTCACAGTTATAAGGGTACGATTTAACCTGCACTATCTCCTTTATTTTTTATACGTGAAACTGTTGAGCATGACGTCTTAAATCACTGTTCTGCGTGAAAGTACGCTTGCATTCTAAGCACATAAAACGATCCATTTTTATGTATATATAAATATCATTCCAATGCCATAAAAATAAAAACGATAAAACAATTCCACTTGCACAACAACTCCACTTGCACGAAATTGAAAATGTTTGCGATACGAAAATTTGACACGAAACTTGCCGAGCGCCACCGATTCGAAAGTTGGACACGAAACTTGCCGATCACTCCCGAGCGCAAAAGTAGAAGTCGGGGTCTAGACGCTTGTGCACTGCTCGGAGTGAAGCGAAGCGTGTTCAGATGGTGTTCAGTGAAGATCGTGTTCAGTGAAAAATCATAATGGCATCAAACAATTACGAATTTACATCAGGCAATGAAATCGAGGCTTTCAACCACGAGGACAAGGCCATGTACGTATTTTTATTATTACTCTAATATTAAATATAAATTTATGATTATAATATTAATTATAAATATATAATGAAATTTTTTTATATGACATAACCACAACCTCAAAATATTGTTTCTGCCTCCTCTTCTATGTTTCTTTTCTTTTATCGTGATACTAATTGTTCTCCATTTATAGTTGAAGATTATATATTATAATTATCTTTTAAAGTGCACATTTTGTTTATATGACCTGAAAAAATGTGGTCTATACGGCCTGAAAATAATGGCGTCGCAAACATGTTTTTCATAATTGCGTGGCAATATTTGCCCTATAGGCTCATGTAGTGGGTATTCCAACCTACAAAACTCACCTCAAAAAATTGGTTTCGAATGCTGGCGCACCGAAAGGATGTCAGGGGTCAATTTTTCCCCCCACAGGAAACACATATCCATATTTGAGGGGAAAAGTCCCTCCGGAACGTCAACACTCGCGAAAATATTTAAAAATTAGAAAATAAAAACGTTTTTCAAAGAACGAAAAAAAGTAAACAGAAACAGTACAATCAGCGCCGCCTGGTGACCCGATCGATCACTTAATCGATTTAAAAGGACTTCTGGCGCCATATTCAAAATAGAAAAAGTATTGAAATATTTTATAATATGTTATAATATATTATTTGAAAAACATAACAGATAAATATTATCATACAAAAATATAAGAGAAAAAGAAGGAAAAATATATTCAACGCAAAATACTGACTGATAAAATAGATAAATATAACTTGCAACATTTTCTTCTAATTCTGAGTTGATCTTATGACATTCCCTTCACACCACCCACACAGAAGAAATAATTTACATATAGCTAAAAAAGATTTGGTAAAGATTTTCCAAATTTGTAATTAGCAAAAGTAAGCATTTTCCACAAAATGCAATGTTATTGTGTTTATGATTTTTTCAGAGGAACCTTAGGCTATATAATGTACAACCAACACCCCATAAAACCTACCCACGCAAAAGAACTCAACTGTAAAAAGCTGGAAAGACCCGGTGAATAGTTTCCGATCTTAGCCCATGGGAATATAATCATTTCTCTAAAAAATCGAAGGTATAGCGACTTTGATTTTTATAAAAGGTCCTCCGGTTCTGGATTATTATTATAACATCCCCAAAAGTCCATCCACCCACACGAAATAAATTACATATGGCTGTTAAGATTTGGTCAAGATTTTCCAAACTTGTAATTAACAAAAAACAGTTATTTCCACAAAATGCAAAGTTATTGTGTTAATGATTTTTTCAGAGAAACCTTAGGCTACATAACGTACCCCTAACACTCCATCAAACCTACCCACGTATTAGAAATCAATTCTAGTAAGCTGGGAAGACTTGGTAAATATATTACTGTATTATTCTTTGACGAAAAAACAACATTTTTAGAAAAAGTCGATGTCTTTGTCTCCATGATTTTTTTATGTGATCCTCAGTCAATAGATTGTTATCAGAAGACCCATACAAACCCACTCTCGCATCAGAAATCAATTCTAGAAAGTTTTCGAGACAAGTTTTTTATTATTTATTCCAAAGACATTCTGACTCTTATGGCTTCTTTTCAAACCTGAATTCGAGTTGGAATTCACAGGCTCAAGTCAATCAGTCTCCATTGTGGCCGCTGGTCATTATGAAAACGATTTCAAATTCGTCTTTTTTCACACTACTAAACAGAGTCGATTTTCAAGAAACATTTTTTGTTATTTATTCCAAAGACATTCTGACTCTTATGGCTTCTTTTCAAACCTGAATTCGAGTTGGAATTCACAGACTCAAGTCAATCAGGCTCCATTGTGGCCACTGGTCATTATGAAAACGATTTCAAATTCGTCTTTTGTCACACTTCTAAACAGAGTCGATTTTCAAGACACATTTTTTATCATTTATTCCAAAGACATTCCGACTCTTATGGCTTCTTTTCAAACCTGAATTCGAGTTGGAATCTACAGGCTCAAGTCGATCAGACTCAATAGTATGCGCTGGTCATTATGAAAACGATTTCATAATGTAATGTGAAAAAAGACAAATTTGAAATCGTTTTCATAATGACCAGCGCATACTATTGAGTCTGATCGACTTGAGTCTGTGAATTCCAACTCGAATTCAGGTTTGGAATGAAGCCATAAGAGTCAGAATGTCTATGGAATAAATAATAAAAAACTTGTCTTGAAAACTTTCTAGAATTGATTTCTAATGCGAGAGTGGGTTTGTATGGGTGTTCTGATAACAATCTATTGACTGAGGATCACATCAAAAAATCATAGAGACAACGACTTCGCCTTTTTCTAAAAATGTTATTTTTTCGTCAAAGAATAATACAGCAATATATTTACCAAGTCTTCCCAGCTTACTAGAATTGATGGGTGCATTGTCAGGGGTACATTATATAGCCTAAGGTTCCTCTGGAAAAATCATAAACACAGTAACATTGCATTTTGTGGAAAATGCTTATTTTTGCTAATTACAAATTTGGAAAATCTTTACAAAATCTTTTTTAGCTATATGTAAATTATTTCTTCTGTGTGGGTGGTGTGAAGGGAATGTCATAAGGTCAACTTAGAATTAGAAGAAAATGTTGCAAGTTCTATTTATCTATTTTATCAGTCAGTATTTCGCGTTGAATATATTTTTCCTTCTTTTTCTCTTATATTTTTGTAAGATAATATTTATTTGTTATGTGTTCCAAATAATATATTATAACTTATTAAGAATTATTACTCCTACATATGTTTCAATGCTTTTTCTATTTTGAATATGGCGCCAGAAGTCATTTTAAATCGATTTAGTGATCGATCTGGACACCACGCGGCGCTGATTGTACTGTTTCTTTTTACTTTTTTTCGATCTTTGAAAAACGTTTTTATTTTTTAATTTTTTAATATTTATCGCGAGTGTTGACGTTCCGGAGGGACTTTCCCCCTCAAATATGGATATGTGCTTCCTGTGGGGGAAAAAATTGCCCCCTGACATCCTTTCGGTGCGCCAGCATTCGAAACCAATTTTTTGAGGTGAGTTTTGTAGGTTGCAATATCCACTACACGAGCCTTAAAGCGTCTAAATTGAACCGCTTGGCGCCATGTAATCTGAAAAAATATCATTTAAAATGTTTTGATTCTAAAAAATTCTATTATTTTTTAAACTATCTATAATTTTAATTATTTATATTCATTCGAACAAATTTTTCCCCTAATTGCGTCGCAACATCTTCCCTTTGTGCGCCTAAATCGTGCAGCGTATCGCCACATGAAAAACGTTATTTCAATTTTTACGGTTTGAAAACAAGTTATGTCATTTTTTTAAAAGATTTTTAATTATTTATATTTATGCGGAAAAATATTTTACATAATTTCTTCGCAAAATCTTTCCTTGAAGCGCCTAAATCGTACATTCTGGCGCCATATAATTTGAAAATTGTAATTTATATATTTTTTTAGACTTTCAAAAAATTGTATGATATTTATGAAAAATATTTTGTGTTATTTATATTCATACGTAATTATATTTTTCCTAATTGCGTCGCAATATCTTCCCTGGAAGCGCCTAAATCGTACATTCTGGCACTATATAATTGGAAAAATGTAATTTATATATTTTCTTATACGTACTTTAAATTTTTTCATAGTTTTATAAAAAATATTTTACATAATTTCTTCGCAAAATCTTTCCTTGAAGCGCCTAAATCGTACATTCTGGCGCCATATAATTTGAAAATTGTAATTTATATATTTTTTTAGACTTTTTCAAAAAATTGCATGATATTTATGAAAAATATTTTTTGTTATTTATATTTGAAAAATATTTTGTGTTATTTATATTCATACGTAATTATATTTTTCCTAATTGCGTCGCAATATCTTCCCTGGAAGCGCCTAAATCGTACATTCTGGCGCTATATAATTGGAAAAATGTAATTTATATATTTTCTTATACGTAATTTAAATTTTTTCATAGTTTTATAACAAAAACTTCATTTTTCAATATTTTCATTTATTTGGAAGCGCCTAAATCATACATTCTGGCGCTATATAATTGGAAAAATGTAATTCATATATTTTCTTATACGTACTTTAAATTTTTTCATAGTTTTATAACAAAAACGTAATTATTCAGCAATATATTATTTTCAAGCACAAAAACCTGACTGATGTATTGCGCCATTAGCATATAAATCCCTTATTGCATCGCAACATCTTCCTTTTGTGCGCCTAAATCGTGTAGCGTTCCGCCACATATGAAAAACGTTATTTCAATTTTTTCGGTTTGAAAACAAGTTATGTCATTTTTTAAAAAGATTTTAAATTATTTATATTTATGCGGAAAAATATTTTTCACAATTTCGTCGTAATACCTTTCCTTGAAGCGCCTAAATCGTATATTTTGGCGCCACATAATTGTGAAAATGTAATTTAGATATTTTTTTATATTTATTCAAATATTTTCTGCTATTTTTGAAAAATATTTTGTGTTATTTATATTTATACGTAAATATATTTTTCCTAATTGCGTCGCAATATCTTCCCTGGAAGCGCCTAAATCGTACATTCTGGCGCCATATAATTGGAAAAATGTAATTTATATATTTTCACAAATTCTTATCCTATTTTTTAAAACTATTTTGATTTATTCATATATATGCGTAAATATTTTCTTCATGATTGCCTCGCAATACCTTCAATTCAAGCGTCAAAATCATATTTCTTTGCGCCATAAAATCTGAAAAACGTACTTTAAATTTTTTCATAGTTTCATAACAAAAAATTTATTTTCTAATATTTTAATTTCTATATCGTTTTTTAGATTCTTCAACATATTTTTATATTTTTCAAGCTATTTTTATTTATGTAAATATATCTTATTTTTACACAATGAAAAACTAAATTTTCAGTGATTGCTCATTGAAGTCTATTTTTTTTATCATGTTTTTTTTCGATGATATGAAGAAGCTCAGAACGGCACAAGGCAATGCCTTATATTCAAGCGTCAAAATCAGATTTATTTGCGCCATAAATTCTGAAAAACGTACTATAAATTTTTTCATACTTTAATAACAAAAAATTTATTTTTAAATATTTTAATTTATATATCGTTTTTTAGATTCTTCAACATATTTTTATATTTTTCAAACTATTTTTATTTATGGAGATATATCTAATTTTTACACAATGAAAAACTAAATTTTCAGTGATTGCTCATTGAAGTATATTTTTTTTAACATGTTTTTTTCGATGATATGAAGAAGCTCAGAATGGCACAAGGGCACGTTCTCAAATTTGTTAATATATTTTTTTAGATTTATTCAAAAAATTTCCTGCTATTTTTGAAAAATATTTTGTGTTATTTATGTTTATACGTAAATATTGTTTTCATAATTGTGTCGCAATATCTTCCCTGAAAGTGCCTAATTCGTACATTCTGGCGCTATATAATTGAAAAAATGTAATTTAAACATTTTTGATATTTTTTCACAAATTCTTATCCTATTTTTTTTTACTATTTTGAGTGTCGCAATATCTTCCCTGAAAGCGCCTAATTCGTACATTCAGGCGCTATATAATTAGAAAAATGTAATTTATATATTTTCTTATATTTTTTCACAAATTCTTATCCTTTTTTTTTTACTATTTTGAGTTATTCGTATATATGCGTAAATATTTTTTTTCATGATTGCATCGCAATACCTTGAATGAAGGGTAGGATGGTGGTTGTTTTTCTCTCTCTTTCTTTAGTAGGTTGTGTTGACTTGTTTTCTTGAGTGTATTTTCTTATTTCTTTATTAATTTGTTTGTTTGTGTAATCGTTTTGTATTAGGATTTGTTTAACATTTTGTAATTCCTTTTGTAAGTTATCTTTATCTGTTATGGAGACAGCTCTGTATACAAGGGAATTGATGAACGATTGCTTTTGAGATGAGTGGTGGTGGGAGGAGGCATGCATGTATCTGTTTGTATGCGTGGGTTTTCTGTAAACTTCATGTCCTAATGTGTTATCGGATCTTTTATAAACTAGTACGTCCAAGAAAGGTAATTTTCCGTTTTGTTCAATTTCCATAGTGAACTGGATATCAGGGTGTATTTGATTGATGAAATCGAAAAATTTGTTTAGTTCCTCTAGCCCATGTCTCTAGGTGTCGTCAACGTAACGGCACCAAAATTCCGGTTTAAGCATGGATTTGTTAAAGATTTTATTTTCTAGATTTTCCATAAAAATGTTGGCTATTACAGGTGAGATTGGAGATCCCATTATGCTGCTCCTGAGGTTTGTTCGTAGAATTGGTTGTCGAAAGAGAAATAGGTATTAGTGAGACAGTGTTCTATTAAAGGTGTGAGATCGGAGGGGAAGTTTGCAAAGGATTTAATAATATCAATTGTATCAGAGATTGGTACTTTTGTGAAGAGAGATACTACGTCGAAACTTACTAGGATGTCTTGGGGTTGAATGTGAATCTGTTGTATTTTTCTGATGAAGTCAAAAGAGTTTTGGATATGTGTGATAGAGTTTCCTGTGGAAGGCTTAAGCTTTTTGGCGAGAAAACGTGCTAGGTTGTAAGTTGGAGAGTTTATTGCGCTGACGATCGGTCTGAGTGGGATGTTGTTTTTGTGAATGTATGGAAGTCCGTAAAGTTTTGGAGAGATAGGATTAGTAGGTTTTAATTTAGATACTGTATCGCTGTCAAGATTTGAGTCTTTTAGGAGGCTTTTTGTTTGTCTGGCTATTGTTTTTGTGGGGTCTTTTTTGAGCTTCTTGTATTTATCGTCAGTAAGAAGGTCCATGATTTTGTTGTTATAGTCTTCTTTATTCATTATTACTGTTATGTTGCCTTTGTCTGCGGGTAATATTATGATGTCTTTATTCTGATTGAGTTCTTGAATAGCTGTTTTTTTTTTGTTTTGTTAAGTTTGAGGAGGGAAGTTGCGCTTCGCGTAAAATGTTGGCTGTCCTACGCGTCATATTTCATTTGCTTTTTCGGGTGGAAGGGTGTATATTGTGGATTCCAAATTACTGATGATTTCTTCTTTTGGGATTTTGGAGGGAGCGACTGCAAAATTATATCCTTTAGATAAAGCTGAAATCATTTCATTGCTGAGAGGATGGTTAGAGATGTGTTTTACTGTATTAGTTAATGGTGCGTGCTTTACTGGAAGCAATTTGTAAAATTTTATTTTTTGTTTTAAAGTGCAAAAATCTTTAATCCGTTGGGATTGGTCAAATGATATGCGGTCCAATGTGGACAAAATGTCAAATCTGAGAGTGTTTGATAGGAAAAGGTGGAGTTTCAATAGTTGTTTGGAGGTAGTTTGCAAGGCAAACTCGGTATGTTGTATTCTTTCTTTTAAGAGAAGCAAACTTGTTTTATGCAGAATTGATTTGGATTTAGATGTTCCCAAATGGTTTTTTAACTCTAAGAATTTTGGGACGATGTTATTGTCCCTACACCGTTTTAAGAAAGCTGAAGATGTTAGTAGTTTAGCTTGAGAAGACCTGAGCTTACTCAAAGTGTTAGTTTTAGTAAGAAAACTCTCCCCGTAGAGTTCTTTAATAATAGATTTAATACTTTTACGATGATTCATTATAATAAATTTAAATTCTGAAGATTTTAAATTTAAATTTATTATAATGAATCATCGTGAAAGTATTAAAGCTATTAATTAACTTTTTGTTGTTAAGATTTCTTTGTTGAATTGTTTCTTCATGGCGGGCGGCTAAGACTCACTTTCTAACTCATATTCTTAACCTTATTTTTTTAAAGCATTCTATTTTTTGTTTTGTTTGGCCTGTTTTTTCTTCCAGGCATCCTCTCGTGTTCTACACGCAGAAAAAAGAAATGTAATATTTACTAATCAAGAAATGTGAAGAGTTTCTTGTAACCGTAACAGTAAAACTGCTCTTAATGAAGGGGTGAAACTGTCAAAAGCACTAAGCATTTCGTAAGTGTCACAGTGAAAATAGGGTGAATTTAACGGCAATCCTTTAGTAAAATAAACCTCTAATCCCTGGTATGAAATACGGTAAGATATGTAAAATCCACTGAACCGAGATTACAATAGTGGTGCAGTGAACATTACAGAAGGATCGGTACATGCTACCGTTCCGAATAGCTTCTTTAGCTCGCCCTCATTCGTAATAACGCAACCTATCCGCGCGGACCACCGGATGAATTCATGACGCCATCCCTACCGAAAATGTAGATGATTTCTAGATGATATTGTCTAGGAACGCATCATCTAGATTTGACCCCTTTCTAGATGATACTAGACGAATGCTAGACTCCAAAGGGTCGCAGGTAAAACTTACTAGACGCCGCTAGATTAACTCTAGACGAACCCTATAAGACAAGGCGACCGTCATAAAATTGCCCTAGACGTTCGCTAGACGAGCAGAGTCTAGAAAGTATCTAGAACTAATCTAGATTTCCAGTAGGGATCGGCAATGGATGGATTGCATCACCTACAAAACATTTATTTTTTTATCAATCCGAATTGAACCGGATTGAGTCCGATTAATTTTTAAACGACTTGGGTCAAAGGAAATGTAGAACTTTTTTCGGAATGGTTCGAATTGACTCGGATTGGTTCGGATACAGATTCCGGAATGATTCTGATTGGTTCGGAAGGAATTCCTGTCCGATACTTTCACCAGGGAGGTCGCGTCCAGTTGAGAGTTTATTGGAGCAAGACGTTTTTGCGTTCCGCGACTGTTCCAGCTGACTTGTATGGATATATGAGGTAAATGCGAGAACTTTTTTCGTGTGCCGCGATGGCATGAACGCGTATTCAAAAGTCGTTACCGAGGTTACAGATCGCGACTCGTGTAATAGTGTAGTGGTTTTTTTTTTTTTTTTTTTTTTTTGTAGAGGAGGTGAGAATGCATTTACGCACTGAGTGTGGGACTCGACCTAAACACGGTAATACCCACTAAACTCACCTCCTCTTCCCGCCAACCCATGTTCCCGGAATCCGCTTTCGCATTACTTCAGGAGCATGGGGGTAAGGCCATTAAGTCGTGCTTCGACTTCCATGTATTTCATCCAGCTTGGAATCTCAACACTTCTCTCCCAATCAAGATGCGCGCATCGTCCTCAGTGGTGTGGTGGTACCACAACCCGGGCTCGTCGGCCTTCGGCATCTTGGTTGGGTATGATCTGCTACTTGCGTCGTTCATACGGCTTCTTCGAAGAGGCGGCCTCCCTGAACGACGCGCACCGCATTGTCCGCGGCAGATGGTCGGTCCGGGGTTTCTCTTCTTTGGCGGCGCAGAGGTAGCACTGCGGCGTACTTTCACACGCCGTAGCCCTATGGCCCTCCTTGCCGCACCTCCAGCAGGCCTGGGTCCGGTCCGGACCCCTGCATCCCGCCGCCATATGGCCAAAGCCCAGGCAGCGGTAACACCTTATACACTCTGTCTTCCTCCGCACACGGCAGGACACCCACCCCACTTTGAGATGTCCCGTGTGGAGGAGTCTTTTCGTCAGATCCTCTTTCATTTCGACGTAGGCCCTCAGATTACCTCTGAAGGCCTTCCTCGTCATGGACATATTTAACTCTCCAGCTGCTGCCCTTCCGAAGTGTTTTCGGACAGCAGCCTCCACATCCTCTGCATCTGTGATTAAGTCGAGGTCCAGGACCTCGACTTCGATGCGGGGAACGAGGTCATGCACGCTCCCCTCACTCCCTACGGCATCCTTGATGGCCGCGGACAGCTTTGATCTGCCATCCGCAGCCGGCCCTACCTCCACAAGAACCTCTTCCCTACGGGTCTGCCTGACACCCCTGATATTTACACCAAGGGTGTCCGGCTTCACCTTTTGTTCGAGGTTCCTGAGGACCTCCGCATAGCTCGAGCCCTCGGCTGGTCTTATCAGGACCGCCTCAGGTCGAGCTCTCCTCTGTTTCTCCTTCTTCGTGGGTGCGGGTGCAGGAGTGGTGCCCTCCACATCCTCACCCTTTAGGGTCGAGGACGCTACAATAGTATTGCGGGTCCTCAGCTTCTTCACCTTCTGTTTGACTGCGTTTGCCTTAGCGGGACTCTTTGAAGGCTCCCTTTCACGCTTCCCAAGTTGGGTAGTGGGAGTCTCCACGGCTTCTTCAGTTTGAATCCCGCTCTGGCTCGTGTCTTCTCTCATCTTTCTTACATTCTGCAGGTTCTTTTTTCCTGCCTCCTTTCCAACGTACTTTATCGCGTCTTTATAATTTGCGTCTATGAACCGCACGTTCCATTCCAGCTTCCCCGTCACTCTCCGCGCCTTTTCCAGTCCATCCCTAATGGGCATGAACATATTTCATTTGGAGTTGCAGAATTTCTGCATCTCCTCCAGCACCTCTTTAAGTTCGTCAATGAGTCTTTGACCCTGCTCTACATTCTTGTTCGCCTCCATTATATCCTGTTTGGCATTAGTCTTTTGACTCTTGTCAAACTTCTCCACTACGTCCAGATCTCCCTCCAACTCCTCACATATACTCCTGTTTAAATTTGTATTAGTCGCCATTAGAATTCCCACGAGTAGCTAGGGAAATAAGGTTCCACCCCCGCAGAGCCCCGCATGCGGGGGTGAGGTCTGCATACTCTAGAAGACGACCTGGTATCGTAGAGATGCCGTTAGCGACACCACTCCCTTGGTGCCACGCAGCCTTCGGCACGGTGGATTAACGCCTTGGCTTGGAGGTTTTTCCTACGGAACCATCCCTGGACTCTTACCTGCGACTGCTTATTGAGTAGTGTAACCGTATTCAGCAGAAACCCTCGGTACAGGGCCGCAACAAGAAGCGGTCGTGGTTTTTTCTCGATGTGTCCTTCACCCAGTCTGTTTGGTCCGCGGGGCCTATTTTATTTCAGCCCTACCCTCTGTTTCCAGCGAGCATTCCCCTATCCGCCACCCGGGGACGCGCCACGTATACGTTACAGACTCCCACTGTCGAATAGTGTAGTGGTTAAGGTAATCGACTTGCGTGCTTAGGTTTATGCGTTCAAATCCCCCCCGTTGCGTGCGAAATTTTAATTGTCTTATAAGCGTTGTAACTTACAAATACCGATTAATTATAGATATATCCGATAATATATATCAGAATTAACCGCTTGTTTATAAATTTATTATTTTTTAGCCATTTTTTTACAATTTATAGAGCCGCCCAAACTATAGTCTGCAACGTTAACATAAGTTATATCTGTTTATATTATCCGTCAAAGTGACCTGATAATTCGTAATTGCAGCATCGAGGAATAGCGCAGAATAGCGACTGGATCGGTAAAATCTACTGATCCGCAGGTCAACAGCACTTGAGAATCGGTACTGGTAACCATCAATGATAGTCATCTTCAGTTGCCTATAGTTGTAAAATTTACTGAACTGACGTGTTGTCCATATACGTACTTGGAAGATCAGTAGATTTAACTTGGTTTTCAGTAAAATATAGGGTTCTTTTTTCTGCGTGTAGCACACGAGGCGAGCGGTATGTTCACGCTTTCAATATAATTGTATATATTCTCAACGACTTACATTTTACAGACACAGGGTAACGCGTGAATATTGTGTGTTTGATAATGATAATGCGAGAATGATCGTGTGTCGCCGTGAGAAACCACTCGGTCGGGTTTCCTGAACCAGCAGTATGTAACAACGCGAGAAATGTGGCGGTTTAACCAGAGAGACAATGTTAGAATTGTCCCATTCGCGCCAAGTAATTATATTATTTACTTAGTAAAAAATAGAGACAGTCAGTTCGATGTTCAAGGAGGTGTTAGCCGCGAGTTTTACTTGAACTCATCAATAAATAAAGACTCTACAATGTTTGCTTAAAAACGTTTCGAAATCATTGACTCAACCTGATCTGGCACAATTGGAATCATAATACATAATTCTCAATTTAAAAAAATTACAGAGTTTATTATGAAAATTAAACAAACTGGAATAGTTGTATTTCATACCAAGAAGATGAATTTTCAACCATAAACATTGATTATCTACAAAAAAGGCGAATTCTTCACTCACAAAGTACATACATTTTCAAACAAGTAGTTTAATTTCTAAATAAAAAATATCAATTTTCAATCAAAAATATAATGGTTAAATTTTCTGTTAAAAATTTAATTCTTGCAGAAGACAAAACGGACATGCATTTAAGTAGTTTATTTTTCCACTGGAATAGTTGAATTTTTAGTTAAATAAATTGATTTTCCACAAAGTAGTTACATTTTCAACCTGAGATGAATTTTCAATTCAAATGATGAATCTTCAACCAAAAGTATAATTTTTAACAAAACAGTTCAACTTTTAACCAAGTAGTTGAATTTTTAACTAAAGAAAGATGGATTCGCAACGAACGATGTAACAAAATTTTCTATTATAATTCAGCAATATTTCTTCTTTGAAATACTATTTATACTCTAAAAACTACTTGAAGTACTTTCTTTATCTGAAATTTGGAAATGGTAATTTTCAAATTGTGGCCAATTCTCACTTGGAGTAGGGATATTTTTAAATTCATTTCTTCCAAATTCAAAATTTAATTCTTTTAAAAAATTCCCGTTCCATGTCGAAAATTCCCTGTTCCAAGTGAAATTATATTTTTTTACGGAATTTCCTGTCCTAAAATAAAAAAGATAACTATTTTCTAAAATTCCCTGTTCCAAGTCAGGATAAATGAGGAGAGCAAGCGAATAAAACGTGATAAATCTCATAGAGCAGAAAATTGCAAGAGGTTGACCTCATAATGGAAAATAATACAAATTTAATAGTAAATTATGATTCAATTAAAGTAAACTGAGATAATCTGAAAAATCTGCGACCAAAATTATTAAAATAATGAAAACGATGAAAACTTGAATTGATCTGCGATCATAAGTGAATTCCCGGGTTTTAAAATAAATTCCTGGTAATTTCCCGGTCAAGTTGACACCTTGGTAATTAAGGTAGGAAAAAATATTCCCCTCTCGAAATGCATTAATTAATAATAATTATTGCATAATATTCTGTATAGGTAGTATATGTGGAAGACGTCGAAGAAATAAGGATCACCCCTGACATTTTTACCTGAAACGCTTTTTATCTTTCGTTTTTTTTTCTGTGAAGAATTTGTACAAATTTTCAAAAACACTGATATAGAAAACTGCATTTTTATTCTCCTCAAAAAAGTTTCTCTGCCGATTGAACGTACACTTTTGAATTGTACACTTTCGTGCAAAAGTTTAGATCCACTTGATAACTAAACTTTAATTTTCAAACCATATTTTGTTAAATTATTAAAATTAAAATTTCTTCCTTCATATAGCAAAAAAGGTAATGAAATTCTGCGTCTAATAACCCCAAGTTGAAGGCAAAATGTCAATATTGTGAAAAGATATTGCAAAAGGTTTTAAATTTGGATTTTTCCGGAAAATTTGAATAACTAATAAAATAATTAACATTTTTAAAGTTCTTGGGCTCATTTTAAAGGTAAATCTCCATAGTATTTTTCTAACTTGTTAGCATGTTTTAGATTTTTTTTCCTGACTTCTGCCCTAGGGTCAAACTTGATGCAAAAAGTCGAAAAATTTCAAATAATGATTTGACTGATAATGAAGGTTGGAAAAAATATTCCCCTCTCGAAATGCATTAATTAATGATAATTATTGCATAATATTCTGTATAGGTAGTATATGTGGAAGAAGTCGAAGAAATAAGGATCACCCCTAACATTTTTACCTTTCATTTTTTTCTGTGAAGAATTTGTACAAGTTTTCGAAAACGCTGTTATAGGAAACTGCATTTTTATTCTCTTTAAAAATGTTTCTCTGCCGATTGAACGGCACTGAAACGGCACTGCCCAGTAACGTTGCAGTGCTGCTCGTTGAAAGCTATACTCAGATTCCAGTTTTAAATGCCTGCAGAAGTTCCCTTTATACCGGCGACTATAACTAGGCCAAGTAGACCAGCTGAGAGAGATTGAAAATTAAAATTTGTGAAATTTTGAAATTACCTCTGCGATAGTGAGAAATTCAGAATCTGCGGGTTCTGATCATTTCAGATATCTTACTTTTTTGTTTAGAAGTTTAAAATTGGAATGAATATAATATATCTCGTAAGTGGAATGAGATACGCCAAAACAGACAACATTTTTGAATTTAACTCCAGAATAGCATATTAGTATATAATTTATAATTATAAAATATATATAATGAGACAACTCATAAATTTAAAAAAGTATTAACAATTTGAAGAAAATTTTAAAAAGGGATTTGGGTTGGTGGCGGCCGACTATTATGAACCACTCTGCCCGCGCGGTACGTGACGAATACAATAGAACCATTATATGACCGTCGCATCACTCTGAGTGCCGTTTAGGTGCCGTAATCAGCACAAACATTCACTGAAACGGCACTAGCGGCCCAGTGCCGTTCGCCAGTACCGTTTCAGTGCTGTTTCATTGGCAGGGTTTTTAACTTTTTAGTTTTTAGCTTTTTAACTTTAATTTAATTAATTAATTAATTAATTTAATTTGTAACTTTCTTAGTGTTCGAAATACACATGAATATTTATCTTTGCGACTACGCGCGAGGAGATAATACAATATACAATGCTTTTCACTAAATTAGATTAACCCTTTTCACTAAATCCCGGATATTTTTGCCTGCAAAAAATCGTGAGTGATGTTGAAACAATACAAAATAAAAAAAGTACCTCCAGCAAAGCCTCAGTGATAATGCAACTATTCTTGTACTTTAAGGGTTAACAGTTTAAAATTTACAATTTTTGTTGAATGGAAAGCTATGTATCTTCATGAATCAAGACGTATTAACCAAATTCTTATTATCTACTTTTAAGTATCTAAGTTTGAGAAGCGCTGTGCCACATCATGACGCAAAACGATTTGAATCGTAGTAAGGAAACCCAGATAACAATCGTGCGTCTCACATCACCCGCATTGTGTGATTATCATGCTGTGCGTGCGTGAGAGGGTTCATTTCGCCATCACGGGATGATAGTCACGTAGCTGCGAGCGTTATGACACGCATTTCGCTATCATATATGCCTTCACGGAATGCGTGCAAAATACAACGCACGTGTGAAGGCATCATACAGAAAACAATATTAATAGTATACATTATTGACTGTTTAGGGTTTCGTAGCCCCCCCCCCCTGGCAAAAGAGCATAAACGCCAACATTTTTTTTAATAATTTTTTTTCCAACAAATTTTTCTCAACTCGCTTTTTTTTCAAACATTTTTTTTCACTTTTTTTTCAAAATTTTTTTTCACACGATTTTTTTTCCAAACCTTTTTTTCACAAGTTTTTTTTTTCAAAAATTTATTTTCACAATTTTTTTTTTTCAAACATTTTTTTGCTCAAAATTTTTTTTCAAACATTTTTTGCTCAAAATTTTTTTTTTCGAAAAAAAAATTTTTTTAAATTGTTTTCAACCAAATTTCTTTACTCCACTCTATGCAATATAAAATTAGTATTTTTCGTTACCACCTCCTAACAACTTTTTCGGACGGGCGTTGCAAAAAATAGCGTGTAATACGCACTTGTATCACAAATAACTTTTTCTTTAAAAAATTTTGTTTCAATTTAGAAAATAGTTTTTTCAATATTTTAATAATACTTAATGAACCTATTAATAGGCTACAAGATCCTTTTTGAGAACTTTCATATGGGCACATGAAAGCTCAAAAGTATTAATTAAATGGAATCTGAACTTCTATTATTATATAATAATGAGTAATTATTATATCATAATATTATATTATGTAATACATACATAAGTATAAAGAAGATTTGTATATTATTAGAATTATTATCTTTTGTGATGAGGATATAATACTAAGTGCGTTTACGAATTTGAATGTAGCGCGCGCTTAACAAAATGAATGGGAGGCTGTTTGACCAACGAAGTTGAATGTTTCCCCCACCCGTACACAACACCAGCTGACATGTTGACAACTTTCGCAAGTGTTTTCACCCGTTTTCGCGTTGGCTCATTTTATTTTATACGCAATTTGTTTAGATTGTAGCGTGGTTTGCTATCAGTACGTGGAACGAGCGATTCGTAGATTAGTTTATTTAGTTTAAAGCATTAAAAATATGCAGTATATTATTACAAATATATAATGAAAACCTTTTGCCCGTTGGCAAATTAAACTAAAATTAAAACACTTTTGGTTTTCTCAGGAGTGAAGGGCAAATAACGGTAGTTTATGCGATTGTGGAAGCCCGATTTTTTATTTTTATTATTTTAAACAATATTTAGAGGGGGCCCATCGTCTTTGAAGTTCTTATGTAATTAACGATTCTGTGTAATTAACGAATTCACGATTTTAACCACGAAGTTATTCACTTTTTAATTCGAACTTTTAATATGTTGTTCTTGAGGTTCTCAGAATCCACATAAAAACATTTTTTCAATTAAAAATTTATTTAAAGCATTAATTACAGTTGCTTGAAAAGGACCAGGTTTACTGTTTTCTACTGTTTTCAAAGACTGATAACGGCTCTTATAATATATACCTTATATTGAAACTAAAAGTCTGACTACGATTAAAATATGATGTGTTCGTTGCTCGTTGCAATATATATGTAATTATAAAAATATATTTTCCATTTATATATAATATGAATATACATTTTAAGTGTATTGTCCGTTGGCATTCCAAGCTGCATTACAAGAAAGGAGTTCGCCTTTTAATTAGCATTCTATGTTTTGTTCGTCGTTCATTGTTTGAATAAGTTTTTTAAAACAAATACAGCATTTATTAAGAAGAAAAAACTTACAAATACGTTTTGGAAAGTTTGTACCAAGGCAGGACTTTCTTCCGTTTACACTTATTTTGTACAATTAACCATTCTCAAGTTTTAGCGTTATAAATAATTCAGTTTGCACTAAAATTTACATATTTGCAGATAGATATATCAGTAAAAAAATTGAAAAAAGGCAAATTGATTTTCAAAACACATACCCAGAAAGAAAAAAAATGATCGAAATAAAACTGATTAATATACAAATTTAAGAAAAAGGTTTTTAACAACTATTCGTGCAATACTTATATATTGTTGTTAAAAATACCGGGTTTTAAACTTGTTCATGAACAAAAGTTTTATTTCGATCGAATTTTTTTTTCTTTTCCAGTACGTGTCTTGAAAATCAATTTGCCTTTTTTCGAATATTTTAAGTCAGATAAGTGCTGAGATATCTCTTTGCAAATATGTCAATGTTAATGCAAATATAATTGTTCATAGCACTATAATAATTTGAGAACGATAAATTCTACAAAAAAATAGTGTAAGCGGAAAAAAGTCGACTTGTCTTGGTTCAAACTTTCCAAAACATATTTTACAAAAAAATTTGTTTATAAATACTGTATCTATTGAAAAATCTTGTTTTAAGAATGATCGACCAACTTTTCGAAAATGCAATCACTTTTTGTTATTAGTTCTCTGAATAAAATTTAAAAAAAATTATTTATTCTTCTTTTATTATTTAATAATAAAATATTTATATAAATATAAATAATTTTATATTTATATGAATATTTCATTATTCTCTTATTATTATTCATGATTTTATTATTTCTAATGAAAAATCACAATGTGCATGCGATATCGCACGCACGTTATGATAATCATAACATGCGTGCGATATGAACCTCAATTGATGACACATATGCGTGCGTATTCGCACGCATATGTGCGGATCGATCGGCATATATGCGTGCGAATACGCCATCATTTTGCAAGCATTTTGTTATCTGGGAAGCGTCTCTACGTTGTCATGCTAACCAATATGGAGGTCGTCGTACGAGACGTCATGAGTGAAGGTGATTTTACCGTAGAGGGAAGATTATCGACATCACGAAGGAATCGTAAGGAGTGGTATCACCCTATGTGTTTGGTGAGCAGAGGTGGGACAAGTGACGTCCAAGAATTCGTTAATGCTTGCTACGAATGAAAACTCGTATGCTGCCCCGTGTACATGCGCAGAGCTGTTTTCGCAGTCACATGTTATACCCACTCAATATCCCGGTAAGAAGGTGCGAATTGAATGTCATTAATGTGCGAACAAATATCGTGAAATTTCAAACGTTTTGAATACCTTATCAATTCCGTTTTTGAAATATACGTTTTAATTTCTTTTATCGTAATTAAATTGTGCCGCATTTCAATCTCGTTTAATGTGATGATTAATTCAGCTAACGAATGAATACATTTTAATTATAATTGGAAGTTAAAAATTGAAATCAAGTTAATACTGCTTGATACCGTTAGCCAAACTCGAATATTGAAGACAATTTAATTCTTTCCAGCGAGTGATAATTGGGAGCAAATTAATGCCATTGAATTACGTCAGTCAACCGCGAAAATTGAAGTCAATTTTATACCATCTGGCACGTAAAAATTGCAAGCAAATGAATTTTATTTAATTCGATACAGAAAACTCGGAAATTGAGACCAGTTTCATACCGTCTGACAAGTATATATTTCAAGCAAATCAATTTTATTCAATTTGATACAGAAAACTCAGAAATTGAGACCAATTCATTACCATCTGGCAAGTACAAATTGCTAACATATGAATATTATTTAATTCGATACAGAAAACTCGGAAATTGGAGTCAATCTGATCACTTTTGTATGGTTGAAAATTAGAGAAACTTAAAATTTGATGTCAATTTAATACGTTCTGATGAGTGAATTTTCAAATTGGTTTCTTCAGATTTATTTAAAATAATGTCAATAAAGTAAGATAAAATAGTCTAAAAAAATAATTCAAGTAATGACATACATATTCAATTTCTTTATATTAATTACTTACAATACTTCATATAAACATAACATTTCATAAATACAATTTCTTAAAAACTACTGCGCTTCAATGTTGTTAGGCATTATGCAGATATACTGCTTTTGTTTAAAATCTAGACCCACTATCTTGGACTTGATTTCTGATAGGGCAATGGGTGAAAGTTCCATATTTTCAGTGACCTCCCAGATGTGGTGTATTTTCACGTCCCCAACAAAAAAGCAATTTTTTAAGAGAAAAATTAAAATATTTCAAGAGAAATTTAGATGTTTTGGAAAAATTTCTATAATGTTTAAGAATTTAACAAAATTTAAAACATTTAAAACAAAATGTTAATTTTTGAAAAATGTTTAATGAAATTTTGAAGCTTTCGAAGAATTTTGAAATGTTTTAGGATAATACAAAAATTTTCTTGAGATTCCTGAGAAAATTTTAAGTTATTTTTTCAAAATAAGAAATTATTTTTATTTTTAAGTGAAATTATTAAATTTTGATATATAAATAACAGTTAGATACTTATTAATGTAGTATAAAATTTAGTAAGTTTAAGAGATATTCAGAAGTTTTGACAAGATTCAATATTAATTTTAAACTTTCAATGATTTAAATAATTGGAAACAAAATGTAGATTTAGCAGATTTCGAACGAAAAATTGACAAGCTTTTCAAGAATTGTGAAAAGTTCCATAACAAATTTTTCTTAAGATTCATAGGAAAATTATTTTTATCTTGAAAAATTAATTTTGAGAGAGTATTTTACAGGATTTCATAAGATTTCCAAAATTTCCAGAAAAGAATCTGGAAGATTTTAAGGTAATTTTGTAAGAAAAAAATTGTAATCATTTCAAAACAAATTTATATGCTTTGAAAGAATTTCAAAATCAATTTGAAATTTGGAAAAATTTGAAATGATTTAATACGAAATGTAGATTTTTGAAGGTTTCGAACAAAAATTTTTGAAGCTTTTCAAGAATTGTGGAAGGATTCCTCAGGTGAATAAAATTTTCTTACTATTCCTAAGAAAATTAAGAATCATTTTTCATTTTGAAAAATCCATTTTAAGAGAATTATTAACAAGATTTAAAAAGGTTTTCAAAATTTTCAGAAAAAAATGTGGAAGATGTTAGGGCATTTTTGTTCTAATTTTGTAAGATTTTTTAGACAAAAATCGAATCATTTGAAAAAATATTTTAAAGTTTAAAAAAATTTTAAAAGTAATTGGAAATTTGTAAAGATTTCAAAATTTTCGAAACAAAATGTAGATTTTTCAGATTTTAAACTAAAATGTTGATTTTTTAAGGACCTTTGCATACTTTTAAGAGCATATTCAAAAATATTTGAATACAAAAACAAGTTTTGATGTATAAATAATAAGTGAACAGCCATTAATTTGAAACTAGTACTTAAATAAAAAAAATTTTAATAATTTTACAAAAAATTGATAAGTTTTTCAAGAATTATGAAAAGTTTCATAGCAAATTTCATTTTAAAAAAATGTCATGCATGTATTTTAATTTTTCTCACTTTAAATTATTCCAAATGACATAATTTCGAAAATTTACTAATTTAATGATTCATTTTTCAATTTAGAGCATTCAAAATAATAGCGTGGATATATATTTTTTGAGCTTTTTGTACTTTCATTTGCAGTTCAGTTTTTATTACTTCGATTGAAAAAAACTTAGCTTCAAGATTTCGAATTTTTTAATTTGTTCGACTGAAAAATTATTGCGAGCCGGGTAATAACCGATAATTTTTTCTTTGATTAAAACATCCATCTGTTCCTATTTCGAATTTCCCGCCATTAAGTAATCTCTACCGAATGTTTCCGAAACAACTCGAACTGAGTAACTTTTCAACTACTCACGAGAAGTGCACTTCAACCTGTACTCAGCTGTACTAGGCTGTACTAGACTACTAGGCTTTATCAGCAAGCGATTAATTCCAATAATTGTGAGATTTATAAAAGGATTAGATGTTTGATACATATTTAATTGCATACAATGAGTGTTTCTAGTTCAGTGGAATATTTTCCCTAGTGAAGTAAATATATTAGCCCAACTTTTGTGCGAACTTAACCTATTAATTTTGTTATACTTTCTTCGTACTTTCTCGCGCTCCTTGCCGATTTCGTTTCGACACGTCTACATTATTGTTTATAGACGAGCCGTTCACGCCATCATTTTGGCTCCCGATGCGTGCGCAGCTGGCAGGTGACTGCGCGCGACTGTGTTTGGAATTTGAATGCCTGCAAATCTTGTTCAAAGACTTCTCATGGAAATAATATTAATACATGTAATGATAATTGCAATACATAACAAATTAATTTCTTAAAAGCAATTCAACATAGGGTAAGGAGGGGCAGCGCCAACTGGTGGGGCAAGTGCGTCTTTGCTTACAACATCGCTATTATTTAACAATTTTAATATTACTTTGCATTTAATAAATCTATTATATCATAGAGATAGTGTTGCCTACTGAAATCTTGAAAATTGAAGATGTAAAAGAAAAATTATGCAGAAAACAGTTTTAAAAACGAAAGAATGGAAGATTCGCTGGCAGAAATATAAAGTTTTCAACAATAATGGCTATACTTACAGTATGAAAATTTTATATTTTGACAGATTACACAATATCAAATTATTTCATTATAATAGTTGAACCTAATTCAAGTCCCAAATATTTTATATATGGTAAATAAATGAGGCCTCACCAGTGGGGCAAGCATGACGAAAATAATAGCTAACACGTGCTTAGGTTTTAAATGTATATCATAAGTTTTGTCGATAAGTGATTGGTAATGTAGAACAGCCACTTATCTTCTGGGCTACATGCAAGAAAATATTAAATATTATTATGTTAAATCCGGTCAGTAGAGCGGCTGTTTTGTATTGGTATGGTAGAAAACCTTTGCGCGTAGTCCATCTCTATAGTGCAATGTCAACGCATAAGAGGTTAAATCACAGCTATCACTATTTTTATTAAAAATAACTTATTCTTCTTGCTGGAAATGTTTCAAGGTAATTTTTCCAGTATATAAAATACCACAGAAGCGAACCATCATGTTTTGACATCTTCAGATGTTTTCATTTTTATAAAAAGCTGCGGTTGGCTTTGCCCTCGGGTGTGGGGCAAAGCCGACGAAATACAGCTTGTTGGAAATAATTGAATTACTAAATCATTTTTTCATTAATGTAATTAATACTTATAGAAATATGATATACAATAATGTAGGACTCGAAATGAGAAAAAAGTGGATCAGTTCCACATCTTATTAACTTTAAGAAAATCATTGACTGTAATTGGTTGGCGCTGCCCCTTCTTACCCTACATGGAAATTCTCGATTGAACTATGTATATCAATTCTCTTTCTCAAGCCACATATCTACATATCTTCACTCAGAAGAAGATTAGGTACATACATTAAATGTGATTTACATCATTGATAGGAATGGTCGAATGTACTATGTTACTATGTATATTCAGTGATCCCAACTTTGGCATGTAGACGTACTACGCTTGCGCCAGGACGCTTAAGAGGAATAAGACGCGACAACCCGTTACCATGGCAATAACAAGTTGCGCCGTGTTCCTCTTACGCATAGCTAGCGCAAGCGCAGTACCTCTACATGCCAAAGTTGGGGTCACTGGTATATTAATGCTCTCATTATTGTCATTATCAAGCCCAGATATGATAGCATTAACTTTGTTTACTGAAGGTTTTGGAATATTGGTGTCGCGACAACTTTTCTTCTTCTTAGTAGAATAGAGGTGGATTTGTGGTTCAACTTTCTGTTGAGTGTTAACACTTTCAACAGGTTTCAAATTTATTTTTCCTCCAGTATCATTCATGAGAGCTATCAATTCGGCCTATTTTTTCTCTATTTTTTCTCGATCCTGATCATTATATTTTTTGTTGCTCAGACCCAAAATAAGTTCGGCTTGACTCAGCATTCTCTGATTCTCGTTGACTTTGATTGGTGTTGCATGTATTTCCGTTAGCTTCTGCTGCTCTTCTATATGTGTCTCGTGGTGAATGTTGTTGTGGCAATTATTATTAACAGCTCCGTCAAATTCACGGGCACAAGCATGGATGTGCTTGCAAATATTCACTGTTATGACATTGTTCAAGCAATTGCAATGATAAGTATGAATGCAAATATTGCACTTCCTGCATGTCAAACATGATAAATGCTCACATGTTTCTCCAACTTTAAAAATATGATACTGCTAAGATGGATCCGATGATGATTCCACCAAATATCCTTGTTCATTCTCAAGAAGTTGAATCTGCTCCTGCAATTTGATAGAATCACTAGCCTTGTGACTTTGTCGAACTTTTTGCACTTTTTCGGTTTGGACATTCTTCGCCAGATTAATTGAGCGTTTACAAACACTGTCTCGACAAATTTTCATCAGCGCATCAATAGTTTTATCGAGGCGTTTTACTTTTCTCCCTTCCAAATAGATATACTTCAATATCTTGTGAAAAGACTCCAAGTACATGTTCGTGTTGATCCCAAGCTTCAATCTGTAGCAGTAAGCCCACATTTTTGGTCGCGGTGAATAATATCTTTGAAAATAAATTCCGAACGCTTCAGTATCATTTGTTGTTGCAATACCAGCAATGTTTGAGAAACAAGTTTCTCCTTTTCTGGCTCTCCACTAACTTTGCTCAAATTTTCAGTCCAGTTTTTATTCAAGTGCCAAGAACATAAAAGCTGATGCTCGACATATCCCATCACGTCACTCCAAGCATTATAAAATACAGGACTCTGGGGCCATGGTCATGGTGGCTCCTGTACTGAATGCGACCCTGGGTATGCCCTCAAGGCCCTCAAGCCTCGCGGCCCACTGGGAAATCTCCCAAATTCCCATATGGCCAGTTCGCGCCTGCATAGTACATTCGACCATTCCTATCAATGATGTAAATCACATTTAATGTATGCACCTAATTTGCTTCTGAATGTAGATATGTAGATATGTGGCTTGAGAATGAGAATTGATATACATACTTCAATCGACGATTTCCATGTATGTTGAATTGCTTTTAACACATGAATTTGTTATGTATTGCTATCATCATTAGTAATGATATTATCAGTATTAATATGTATAGTTGAATTGATTTTAACAAATAAAATTGTTATGTATTGCAATTATCATTACGTGTATTAATATTATTTCTAGGAGAAGTCTTTGAACAAAATTTGCAGGCATTCAAATTTCAAACACAGTCGCACGCAGGCACCTACCAGCTGCGCGCGCATCGGGAGCCAAAATGAGATGCTGGCGTGAACGGCTCGTGTTTATAGTGTATTAAGCTGATGAATAATGAGAATAAAAATTACTTGACTTTTTTTTTCTATGAAAACTCGAAATAATAATTTTCCGTCGGCAATCTTAGAACAATCAAAGCTGGGCGTGAAGGCCTGTTTTTGAACAAATCTTTCATTATGTATTCTAAAGGAGTCTTTCTGTTTTATTACTGCTAAAAATGAAATTTTGATCATAATTTATGTTGCTTTCACCACCATATATTTCTAAATCTTTTGCTCCGATACAGCCGAAGGGTAAACTTGGTTTAATTCACAAATTAAATTTAAAAAAATGTATAGAAAAATATTCTGACCGATTTAATTGAATTTTAATAAAATGCAATCAAAACTATTTTCTTTTAAATTCCTAGGAGTGAAATATTTTTCAATTTTGATGACATTTTAAACCAATTTCAACCTTTGACTGTATCGTGAAACATGTAACATGAAAATTTTTTTGTTATTTTTGGACTCGTTGATATTTTTCGGAAACATTAAAATTTGAAGTTTTTTTTTCAAATAACTTACATTAAAATTAACAGATTGCCTTCAATAAATGCTTATTAGGCTCACAACTTTATCAGCTTTCGTGCAATAATTGTAAGAAAAGTTACAGTTGAATATTATTAAAACTAGAGTACTTTTTTAAGCTATTGAAAAACAGATGTCCGGAAACTTTCGCACGCCAGTATCTATTATTACATTATTTATATAATCTTGTATATGTAAACGCCCCTGTGTTCCAAATAAAAAGTTTGAAATACATATACTTGAAAAAGAAGATTGTTATTATTCTTCGCAATTCTCAACAAAAGTTTCTGATGTCTAATCCAGCGATTTGTACATTTTGTACGCAAATTAATTCAAGTCGATTCCGTTTGAATCATTCACTTCTTCGTTTACACTTTAATTCCGTTTTGTTCCGTCGTAAGAAGTGCTTTCATTTTTATCACTTTCTTTTCGTGTTCACTTTTTCGTTCACATTTTAATTCCATTTCGTTCCGTCTCACAAGTGCTTTCATTTTTATCACTTTCATTACGTGCTGCGGCGCTGTTCTGCATTCAAACGATATTTTCAAAAACGACTTTCATTTGGATAGAAACGTTTCTATTCAATTCAATCCACACCCTTTTACCGGGATGTTACCTTTTGACCAGCCCCATGCCACTTCTCTGTGGAGGCCTGTGGAAAATATTGTCATGAGAGTTTACGGTCGCCGTGTGGTGGCACCAGCTATGCAGTTGGCTTAGAATTCAAATAATGCAAGGCAAAAGTGTTAAAATAATAAAGTTTGTTAAAGAAAAATAATTTTCTGATAGTTCTGGGTGAAAGATGATGATCTTTAAGATTTTTTTAATCTTTTGAGTTCAAAATAATTAGCGAAAATCGTAAAATTCACTGCTTTTAGACGTAAATCCCAATGCTTTCCTACTAACTACAAGAAATTATTATTCATGCGCAATTAAATCAGACAAATCATTATTTGTGTCTTTTTTAAATATCCGAGAAGAAAATCGTCTAAACTTTATAATATTTTTTATTATATTATATAATATTTACTTTATTTATTTATTAATTTAAATTCATTTAGGATTTTCCAATATTTTAAAACAATTTTTTAATAGAAAATAATCAACTTTGCATATAATAACTATATATAAATGTCTGATGCCTCTTAGTATTTGTATATAAGTCTTTTCTTCATGAATAATTTGTATCTAGTGTACAAAATATTAAATATTTTAACAGATTCTATTGAATATTTTAAATAAGTATATTTCCTCCGAGGTTGGGGAGCAGGTTTTTCCTTTTCTTAGGTGGCCTGGCATACGGCGACTGAAAGAAAACTTTGAATCAGCGCAGGTTCCCTTATTTATTATCAAATTTATTATTATTTTTTATTATCATATGTTATTTCTAGTTAAAAAAATAAAACTTGTTTAAAATTATTTATAAAATCGAGGAAAATATGTTGATGTTAATTATAACTAATTTTGGAAAAGAACTCCAGGTGAACTTTTGAAAAAAATATTTCGGGTTTTCTTTATTTGACAATAACTATTTAGAGTTTAATGTTTTTCTTTTTTTCAGGTAAAAGTTGCAATTCTTATTTAATTCTGATGCTGTAGGGGCTTACTTTATTTCTTAAGATTCTCTGCAAATCTTATTGGTACGTTTTTATTGAAACAAATTTGTTTCTGAAAACCTATTGTTTACAAAAATCACAATTTTATAAATCCTAAATAAAATTGTTTCAATAAAAACGTACCAATGACATTTGCAGAGAATCTTTTAAGGATTAAAATAAGCCCTATAGCATTATGATTAAATAATATTTGCAACTTTTACCTAAAGTGAGAGAGAAAAACATCAAACCCTAAAAACTATTGTTAAATGAACAATGAAAATTGTATTGTAAACAATAATAATGTAATTGTAAACAAGTATAACGAAAATTCCATTTTCGTCTTAAATTTTAAGTTAAATTTCATAATAATAGTCATGCCGAAAAGCAATTTTTTAAATGAAATCATTAAAATTAATTAAATTTGTTTACAATGTATATTTTTGGTTCACTCTTTCAAAGTTGAAAATTTGAAAATCAGGGTCATTTTAAGCAATTTTAAGCTAGAAATATTAAAAATTGAACGATTACACTTTTGACATAAACGGAAAACTTATTAAATCAGAAGTTAAGATATTTTTATTTCAAATAGTTTGAAAATCTTTGAAAAGCTTCAACATTTTATTTCAAGATCTTGAAACATCTACACGATGTTTTACATTTTTTCAAATTATGAATTAATTTTTAAAATTTTCAGACCTTCTAAATATCTTTCAAAATGATTCGAATTCTTCCTCAAATTTCGTTTAAATCCTGCAAAATTAAAAATATTTCCTTAAAATCTTCCAAATTCATTTTCGAGAATTGCAGAAATCTTTTCAAACCTCTTTAAATATTCTCTTAAAATTTATTTTTCAAAATAAAAGGTCATTTTCAATTTTCCTAGAAATCTTAAGAGAATATTTCTTATTCTTTTAAAGCCTTTCACAATTCATAAAAATCTTCTAAATTTTTCGTTCGAAACGTGCAAAAATCTATATTTTGTTTTAAATTAGGCCGTGGGCTATTTGTACCAAAGTTTCAGTACGAATAGCCAAATTTTGTCGGTTTACGCAGACACTTTGTATAAATTATTTAAAATCATTTCAAATTTTAAATTGAAACAAAATTCAACTCACTTGAATTTTTTCTAGGGATAATAATAGGTGTTCAATATTTATTATACATCAAAATTCAATAATTTTACTTGCAAATTAAAATTTTTGAAATAGAACAATTAAAATTATAATGTTCAAAGTTTAGTTTTTTGTTTAAATTTGAATATTTGATTTACAATTACTGATTTTAAATGAACAGTCAAAAATTTCTAAATATTGAGCTATTGTTGTTTTTCATAATTGAAAAAATTCCAATTTTAAAGTTTCAACTTTTAGACTAAAACAATAATGTTAAATTTAATAAAAGTCTTCAGGTACGAATATATCGCTTTTAAGTTATTTTACAATTTTAAATAGTTTATAAAGTTTCAATCATGTGTTTATATTTGTTTAATTACTAAGACTTTCCAATTTAAACAGTTTAATCTTTAACGTTAAAATCTTAAAATTATTAAATTTTGAACGGATTTCGCATCATCTTGTAAAATTAATTATTATTCACTTTTTAATCTTTAATGCACAGTTCAATTTTGAAAATCATTATAATTTATATCCACAGTTGATCAATTAAAAAGATTTTTTATCCAAATTTTTTGATCCCAAATGCTTCTAATTTAAAAATTTGTAAGTCTTTAAAACTGCATTTTTGAATTCTTTTGATGGAAAATGTACGCTTAACAATCAAAAACTAAAATAGAAAATTTTCAAGTGAAAGATTTTTGAATTACGCATTGTAAACTGAATGATATAATTGAAACAGATAAAAATTCAACTAATTATTTTAAAAACTGTTAAAATCAAACTGAGACCGATTTTTTTTCTAAATATTTGTAAAATTCCCGATAAAAAATACATTCACTGTCATTTCCCGGTTTTATAAAATTCCCGGTTTCCCGGTCCAGCGGTCACCCTGAAAATATATTAAGATATCATTTATTTATAATCTAAAGTTCAAAATTTCAACACCGTGGATATTTTGGAACATCTGTAAATACATGCAGATTTTTACATCTAAAAGCAGTTTCCCTCAGTTTTCTTTCGCTTAGAGGGTGGAAAATGTTGCAAAGGTAATTAAAAACACTCAAAGATTATTCAATACTGTCAGTAAATTACTTTTAATGTGTTATTAAGTTCAATTTTATCATTTTGCCATGCATTTGCAACGATCATAGGCCAAGTGCATAGCTGGCGCCACCACACGACATCGTTGGCATCCCAGCAAAAAAGAAAGAATTGATACGGATTGAGGCGAATTAACATTTTTGTAATGCGCGTGAATCCCGTTTTCTGATTCGTTCGAACGCATTGAGACGCATTTAGATGAATTGAGACAGCGCGAATTGAATGAGTGTGGATTCGTATGAATGCGTGGTCGAGGTCAATAAAAAAAAAAATCTGCCCGCCTAGCGGGCAGATTCTCATCGCGCGCTTTGCGCGCGACTCGCTTCGCTCGCAAGTTTGAGCGCGCCCAGAGCGCGCGACTGTTGGATCTCGCGCTTCGCGCTCGATCATATATTTATCTCGCGCTCGGTTTCTCTAGATTTTTGAACTTCGTGTTCGACTTTGATGGAAAAAAAGCTTATTTGCAAATATTATAAAATTATCAAAACCTCTACATGTGAAGTGATTGTTAAATTTGTTTTTATTTTAGAATGAAATGGAAATTTATTTACTCAAGGTTCTATCGACTTTAAGGAACACATTCTCACCCAGACACTCGCGCTTCGCGCTCGATTTGTGATTTGGAAATAATTTGAACCTTGCGTTCCACGCTCGGTTCTGTGCACTGTATGATAGAAATGAAAAAGTCACGAATAAAACAAAAACTACGCATCCTATCAGAACATGATTTATAACAAATTTGTACCTCTTCTTTGGATGAACAAATTTTGTCTCTGTCATTTTTCTCGTAGCTTGTATTATTCGTCTAAAAATTTAATTTTACTATTTCCAATGCTGTCTTTTACGAATAAAACAAAAACTACGCATCATAACAAAAAGTGAATGAGAACAAATTTGGAGATCTTTTTTGGGTGCATAATTTTTTTTCATTCATCTTTGGTCGTATCTTGCATAGTTTGACAGCAAAATGAAATTATTGATTTTTCATTATTTTTTTGTGTGATCGAAATTTGGATTTTTGATTTTTCGAAAAATTCAAAAAGTTGTTACGAACATATTGTAGGGTGTTCAAAAAGAAAAATTTTTCTCCTCTTGACTTTTTTTTATATCGTGCGTTTTTCGGCATGAAATGTTAATTTACGTTTGTTTTTTGTAATTTTGAAAATGCTATAACTCCGGTTATAAATTGTTCGAGTTTTTGGAGCACTATGAATAGCCGTACATAGAATTTTTGAATTTTGAAAAAAATGGTCTCAAAAATTTTCAAAATGCGCTCACTTTTTGAATTTTGAACAAGATTAGCTGGTTAACGAACTTGTTCTTTCTTTTTAAGCCCTAAAAAAGTGTGCCAAAGTACAACCCAATCTGATTATTTTTTCGAAAGTTATCGTGCCTATAGACAGACAGACAGACACCTTAGTAAAAACCTTTTTTTTCTAGCTCAGGGGGTCTCAAAACGTGGAGATTTGATGAAAACCGACCAAGTCAAATTTTACATAAAACCAATACCTTCTCATTAGAATGAGAATGTAAACTAGCTGTGAATACGATCTCGAGTGTTTCCACTTTATTTGTATTTATAATTATATGGTGCTCATTTCACGAGCACTTAGCTTCCCGTTAGCAAATGTATTTGCTTCCTCATAGAGGAAGCATTAGTTATTTTTTTCAATAATAGACAAACCGAAGTCTTCATTTTGCTCACTTTAAAAATATAAATTTACCAAAAATGAAAAATTACAGAATAATACAAAAAATGGTTTAAATACAAAGACAAATCAGACAAATCAAATCTTGCGTTCGAAATAATAATTTTTTGAGCTGGAAAAGGCAAAGGAAAAGTTCTGTCGCATCCTATCCCTTTCCCAGCTTTATGATTTCTTCGCAAAAATTTTCATAATATTACTCTATTTGAAAATTTATGATCAAAAAGTCTTTTCTATTCATGCATCAACTTTAAATTATGTCGATGAAAAAAGTTTTTCTGTTTGAAACTGATGATTCAGATATTATAAATGAGCAGAACTTCCCTAATCTTCAATAAAGTGTATTATTATTATAGATCAATCGATTTGCCTCGAATCAAGAGATTTTTTCCTTTCTTGCATCAATTTTGAATTATGTTACTGAAAAAAGTTTTACTATGAAAAACCGTGTTTTCAAATATTATGCAATTTTACAATTTCCATACTCTTCAATAAAATGTATTAATATTATAGGTCAATCGATTCGTCTCGAATCAACACATCTTTACTGTTCTTGCATCAACTTTGAATTACGTTAATGAAAAAAGTTTTACTATAAAAAAACGATTTTCAAAATATATAAATTACCATAACTTCCCTACTCTTTGATAAAATGCGTTATTATTATAGGTCAATCGATTCGTTTTGAACAAAGGAATCTCTTATATCCTTGCATCAACTCTACATTATGCTAATGAAAAAAGTTTTACTATAAAAAACCGATTTTCAAAATATATAAATTACCATAACTTCCCTACTCTTTGATAAAATGCATTATTTTTATAGGTCAATCGATTCGCTTCGAACCAAGGAATCTTTTATATTCTTGTATCAACTCTGAATTATGCTAGTGAAAAAAGTTTTACTATAAAAAACAGATTATCAAACTGTATAAATTACCGACACTTCCGTACTCTTCAATAAAATATATTAATATTATAGGTCAATCGATTCGTCCCGAGCCAAGGAATCTTTTATATTCTTGCATCAACTTTGAATTATGCGAATGAAAAAAATTTTCCTATAAAAAACCGATTTTTAAAATATTATTGAGTGCTAGAAAAAAATGCAATAAATATTTTTAGAAATCCTTCGGTCAGTTTCAAGATATTAGTGAGGAAAATAAGCTCTCCAAATTTCATCAATTTATCTGCAACCGTTTTCTAGTTATCGTGTTCACAAAAAAGCGTGACATCCACACATCCACACACACACACACACACACAGCCGGACAATTGCTTAGAACATTGTATTAGACCGTCACTGAGCTACGAGACAATTTACTAAACATTTACAATAAATCCTATGTGCCCTGCACGTTAGTTTTCCTGTTACGGATTGAATTGTATAAATCAACACTTGCTGAAATTCGCCTCGACGACATAGGACACATAGGCCCAATGCGTCATTGTCGCAAAGCGGGATTTGCAGGGTGCCTTAGTCTTTTAAATTCAATTCGTATCAATACTTTCTTTTTTGCTGGGATGGCAACCGCCAGTACGCATATGCACGGGGCAACATACGAGTTTTCATTCGTACCAAGCATTAACGAATTCTTGGACGCCGCTCGTCCCACTCCCCACTTGCAGGGATACTACTCCTTACTATTCCTTCGTGATCGATATGTAGAAATGGACCGATTACCAAAACGTAAAATGTTACGAGCGACTAAATCTCGCTCGTTTCTGCACAAAGAGTGCAGCACCTGCTAGTGCGGGAGAAATTAAATTTGCACAGATGCGATAAATTTATATGAAATATTCCAATTTTGAGACTTCGACTGATATTTGAGCGGTCTCGGACTACAATAATCGATTATAAGACGTAGAATTTTAAGAGATAAATAAACTCTCATATGCGACGAAAGTAATAGCTTTGTATATACTACGGTTAATTTCAAAGGCAATTCCCTGGCGGACCGAACGAACGGAGCGGATACGCTACAGCGTATCCTTATAGTATCCACATCGTATCCTCTCCGTATCATGCAAGAAAAACTCATCAAAAAAGAAAGATTAACACTTCACTTGTTGAAATTCGGATTCTACGTAAAATTTTGAGTTAAAAGGTGACAGAGTAATCGCAATAGTTTTTCTTGCAACATTAAAAACTTTTAATAAATATAATACTTATCGATGACGTGCGCTGAAGGCGACTTCAAACGAATCGTCATTCAGTAGTACTTAATAGGCGTTATGCGTCGACGATGCGTTTGAAGTCGCCTTCAGCCCACGTTATCGATAAGTATTATATTTTTTTGAAGTTTTTATGTTGCAAGAAAAACTATTGCGATTACTCCGTGACCTTTTAACGTAAAATTTCACGTAGAATCCGAATTTCAACAAGTGAAATGTTCATCTTCCTTTTTTAATGAGTTTTTCTTGCATGATACGGAGAGGATACGATGTGGATACTATGAGGATACGCTGTAGCGTATCCGCTCCGTTCGTTTGGTCCGCCAGGGAATATCCGGACGTTAGGGACCGCGAATGTTTATATAAACTGGCGACAGGCTCAAGTACTGCGACCTGCTGCGACTTTTGTGGCGACATACCCAGGATACAAGAAACGATTGACCACGTTTCAATCGTATTTCAGGTCGTATGAAATGTGTATCTTAAACTGGAATGGCAGATTGTTGACGATAGGTTGGAAGTGCTAATGAATCGGAGAAGTGGTTATTTTACGATTCACCAAAAATATTTCGTTATCGATTGAAAAACGACGGCTAATCGTAATAATACCTTTTAAAAATGTCTCCTCAAATTATTTTATTAGAATTTGAAGACAAAACGTTCGTTTGTAAACCTCTGAATGGCAGGACTCTGAAATGCAGGACGTATTTCCACGACCATTTCAATTTTGAGGTTATGTTCGTGAGGTTATACATTTTTAAACACTCTAGCAGGATAAATAAAGCGCATATCACATTTCTTAGGTATCGTTTTGAATAAAGAAGACATCTTTTTTAATCATATAGAACTCATCACTATTAAAGCAATATTAGAGGCTCTGAGACGTAATTTTTTGATAAAGTCCAACGCGCCATCTCTTTCTGTCAGTTTGTCGATGGATTGTGGATTTATGTCCTGTTTGTAATTTCTCAGGATGACAAGACGTAACAATACTACCCATGTGTAAAATTATGCTAGATACTGCAATTTTACCAAAAAACGTGTTAAATTTAAATTTATTCACTGACGTAAATTCACTACGTGCCACGCTGATCGAATAATTTCCATCGTCAGACATAGTAATTTTACATTTACTTCATACTGTTCCATGGGCTGAAATTGGAGTAAATCGTGAATTTCGGATCGACATTGGTAAATTTACCAGGTTATACGTTGTAATTTAAGATACACTGCTCGTGAAATCAAAGATCTTTGGTGAAATATTACAATCTAATTGTAAATATCACCAAAGATTTTCTACATTGTATGTTCGAAAAAATACCCATTCACAAATTTAACTTTTTTTAAAGACAATTTCCGCCTTTCATATAATTAGAGTGGTTCATTAATTTTTTAATTGAAAAATATGCACAGATGTATGTAAATTTTATTGCAATTTAAATATTTATATTAAATTATTTAAATATACTTTATTTATTTTATTTTAATATTTTATTTAAATATTTATAAAATAGGTTTCTTGTGATGGACATTGTTGAATCTTTAAAATCCAATTCATTTAAGTTCCTAACCAATCTGCACTTTACTATTTAAATATACTCGCACCCAATTCCGATTCACTACAATTGAATAATGAAGAGCGCAATCTGCATTATACAATTCATCGGACTTCATCAATCATCAATTGTATGATGCAGATTCGTTTCTGTTAAAGTGAATCTGCACTTTACCAATTGAACTTAAGTTAGTTTTTGAAGGTTATGTTCTCCTATTCAGAACGTCTTCAAACGATAAAATAGTCGACGCCGCAGTTTTGACAGAACTCTGGAATAATTTCATTCCGCACTTCATAATGTAGTAACGTGTTGTGTTTTCGTTGACATTTAGCACATTTACGTTTGGTAAGACAGGAATAGGGCTTGTGTCCTAGAATTAAACAATTATAGCAGCATTGGTTTTGTTGTACGATTTCCTGACGCTTATCAATCGACTGCGCCACATGGCGGGCGGCTAAGACTAACTTTCTAGATCCTAGTCTGCGATCTTGCTCTCTATTGAAGTGTTTTAATTAAAAAACACAAAACACTTGTTAACCCAGCAAAAAAGAAAGCATTGATACGAATTGAATTGAAAAGACTAAGACACCCTGCAAATCCCGCTTTGCGACAATGACGCATTGGACCTATGTGTCAATGCGTGTAAATTCGTGATGACGGTATTTCAATTTTGAAACTTTCCATACGTACAAATACAGTGCGAAAGTCTGAAGTCAACGAATACACTTAAATGCGTCAGCACGCAAACGCTTTAACATTATTCAATGCGTCTGAATTCGTGAGAGTAAAATACACACTTGAATCCGCCCCAATGCGTCACGGCGAATTTCAGCAAGTGTTGATTTATACAATTTAATCCGTAACAGGAAGACCAACGTGTAGGGCATATAGAATTTATTGTAAATGTATAGTAAATTGTCTCGTAGCTCAGTGGCGGGTACTCTGGACTGATACACGAGGGATCGCTGCTTCAAGTCTCGACGCATGGACTTTTTATTAATTTTTTTTTTATTGACTTCGACCACGCATATATACGAATTCACACGCATTCAATTCGCGCTGTCTCAATTCATCTATATGCGTCTCAATGCGTTCGAACGAATCAGAAAACGGGATTCACGCGCATTACAAAAATGTTAATTCGCCCCAATCCGTATCAATTCTTTATTTTTTGCTGGGAATGTTTCAGGTAGCACAGGAAACACCTTTTGTTTTGCCGATGAACAGTCACAAAACTTATAGCGAGGAAACGCGATTCATTGCAAAATTATAGAGATGCTGTTATGGCCGCAATCACATCGAGATCCGGCTCGAAGGACCATGTTTAATTTTCATAATAAACTCTGTATTTTTTTTTAATTGAGAATTATTATGATTCCATTTGCACCAGATCAGGTTGAGTCAATGATTTCGAAACGTTTTTAAGCAAACATCGTAGAGTCTTTATTTATTGATCAGTTCAAGTAAAACTCGCGGCTAAGACCTCCTTGAACATCGAACTGACTGTCTCTATTTTTTACCAAGCAAATGATATAATTACTTGGCGCGAATGGGACAATTCTAACATTGTCTCTCTGGTTAAACCGCCACGTTCCTCGCGTTCTTAAATACTGCTGCTTCGGGAAACCCGAGTGGTTATATTCACGCGTTACCCTGTGTCTGTAAAATGTGAGTCGTTGAGAATATATACAATTATATTGGACGCGTGAGCACTGTTGAATATTCATAATTTAGTTGAAAATTCATCTTTTAGGTTGGAAATAAAATTGCGTGGTTGAAAGTTAATCTCTTTTGTTACAAATCAATTTTTTTGGTTGAAGATTCATCATTTAAGGGGGGTGACACGATTTTCAATTTTGCATTAGAGGCGCGTGTCAGTTTTGTGAAGAGCAGCGAGTCATGAAACATTGGCGCCAACTCTGCGACGCCCTGCTGTCTGCCCCTTGTCTGTTATTATTTCGCATATCAAAGCTCGTGACATGTCATAACTTCATCGTCTATTTACCGCATTTTATTTATTTACGGATAAATGTGTTATAAAAATGGGGGGCATCCATGTATAACACCTAACTGTCGATCAGGGTACGATTCAAAAAAGTAGTTTTAGCTCCGGATGGAACGGTTATCAGTCGCGTCTTAAGGGGGGGGGGGCGGTCCGCCCCGGGTGCCAAGCGCCAAGGTGTGCCAATAAGGGATAATAAGGGGGGACCACGGGCGCTTTTACGGTTGCGGGGGCCCCACGGTTGCTTACAATGTGGTTACCAGGGACTAGCTTCTAAAAAAAATATACCGATAAGAATTACGATTTGTTTACACCGAATGGCTCTGACGGTTTTATGACTACATAGATTTTTAAATTTTGATATATTCTTCTTGTTGCCCAACTTTAAAATTATTGTGATATTGTGTAAAATTATAGCGTAAATAGTTTTTTTTTTATTTTAAAAATATTTGAAGACCCTTACTATCTTCAAGAAAAAATGTGAAAGTGACATTAATAACAGTTTTGAATTATCGTTGATGTTCGACATTTATGTACAATTACATTAATTTATAAGTAAACTTAAGTATTAAAATAAATTATAACTGTAAAATAAAGATTTTCTTGCGGTCTGTATAGAAAGTCGCGAAATTTTGTAAAACATAGTTTTGCTCAATTGTATATACCCAGATAACAATCGTGCGACGCACGCTTCACGCGCACGTGCGACTTGCACTATGCGACACATATCGCACGCAAATGGCAATCACATTCCCCGATGAAGTGATGGGTACATAGGTGCGTGCTCAATGAGCCTCATTCAGCCATCATAAGTAGTAAGGCACCACTGTAGGCAGACACCCCCTCCACTACTCCCTAGCCCCCCTTACCGCACTATGGCGCCGACCCCCCTCGCCCAGACAGCATATTACGTACATAAGTGTTTAATTGACTAATGTCTCATGATGTAATCACTTTGCACTGACCTCTGTGACGAAAATTTCAGGGAGCCCACTTTAGTGCTTCTAACTACCTTTCACTTTTCATGTAAAATTCAAGGTCGTCTGAGATAAAAGTTTTTGTAGATTGTATATATTTTTCAATTTATCACCTAAATCATTTTTTATTTTTTTGTAGGTTTGACTTATTAACTAGTTCTGAGAAAAGGTCTTTCAAATG
>CAKNXH010054530.1:0-26318 GCA_932178445.1 Andricus quercusramuli
GGATTGTAATGATTTCAAGCGATTTTTAATAAATGCATGTGGTTTCAAATATTTTACACGAATTTATGAAGCTCTTGGAGTTTACAGGACCTATAGGGTTGAAGGATATTCAAACGATTATGAGCGATTTTATAATATTTGAATGGATTGTGAAGAATTTATTCACAAGAATTAAGGAACATGAAAGGACTTCAAAGATTTGAAGATATTTTCAATATTTCCACGGTATTTGTAAATATTTGGAAGAATTTAATTTAATTATATTAACAAAATTTGAAAGGATTTCAAAAGATTTTCAAGATTTGAGGACATTTTAGAAGATTCCGAGATATTTTTGAAAGCTTAAACCAATTTTAAGATATTTTAAAAGATTTTAAAATATTTTAAATGTTTTAGCGATTTTAAAAGATTTCATATGATTTCCGGGGACTTCAATAAATTTAAGGGATTTTAAAGGCTCTTAATGTATTTTAATAAATTTCCCAGGATTTCAGGAAATATCATATGATTTCATGGAATTTCAAAGTTTTTTTCAATAAAATTTTCTGGACTTCTGCGAATTTTATAAGATTTAAGAAATTTTAATAGGATTAGCAAGATTGAAAGGGTTTTTCATTTTTATTAGTTTTAAGGGCATCATTTTCTTAACTGACATTAAGTAAAAATGAAAAGCAGGGATTCGAACGAAATTAAGGGGTATTCTCTGATAACTGTCAATTATTTGAACATTGTGTTTCTTCGAAGTTTTATATCGAAAGAAACAAAAAGTAACATAACAAAAGTTCCATTACGTTTCTTTACATTTTTTTCTATATAAAATATAATTACCACAAATATTTGACATTAGGTCTTTGTAGCCTCATTGTCTTTTGACACTTTTTTAAACTGAGCTTAGTTTTTAGCAAAATTATTTTAATTTTATCAAAAAAGTTGTCAACAACTAATCACGTTCAAATGTAGTGCCGTAAAAATCTAGTAATTCTAAAAAAGCATTTAGAAAAAAAATCAGAATCAGTTTTAAATGGTTAACAACACTAATATAACAAACTATATATTAAAAAATTTGTAACGTTCTTAATTGAGCATTTAGCAATTGAAAAACCTCAGCAGAAATATTTTCGAGTCCAATATTTTAAGCTAAACAATTTTAGTTTCAAGGCCTCAATACTACAACAATTTTATAATTGCGCTTTAAAATTCTGAATTCTGTAAACAAAATCGCTGTTATTTTCAAAAATCAAAACTAAAGAATTTGAATATTGTGAACCTTAAAAGTTTAGTTATTCTAAAAACGTTGTAAATTTTATGGCTTCTAATTGCAAACTTCAAAGATTAATGAAGAAAAATGTTAAGCGTTAAAGGGAACATAGCGGGTTTAATGTGGACAAAGTGAATAAACTAATGAATTAGATCATTCTTATTAATTCATTGAACTTAAAAATGAATCAATAATCACAGTTTTAGCAGGAATGTACTAATTTCTAAAAACAACCATAAAATTAGTAGTTATTACACAGAAGGATTTCATATAATGCTTTTCAATAATAGGTATATATTAGATTTAAAGTCCTTTGATACTACTGACAAATTCGCGTTCCACGAACTACCATTTGTCATGTATAATGATACCTAACTTCGAATACAAGCAGAGCATTAAATTCCCATAATGCAGCCTTCAACATACTAAATAGGTTCAGTCATTTGGCCAATCTCTTCTGTGATACGAATTTCGCTCAATTGAATTACGAACAATTCAAAAGATAATTAGAAATTTGTATTCCGAACTTGTAGCGATTTTAATATAATGTTTGGCTGCGTCTAGTCGTCCCGAATTTCGGGACGACTAGCCGGAAATCAAGATAAATGCTAGTCATCCCGAAATTCGGGACGACTAGCCTATTTCTAGCATTTGGCTCGTCATCCCGAAAATAATGCACTTTATTAATTCTACTGTTTTTAACTCGACCAAAATTATCAAAATTGACAATCCTATTTTCTCCATTCGGCTATTCGTCCCAAAAATAATGCATTTTAGGAAATTTCTCGTTTTAACTAGACAAAAATCACAAAAAATGTTAATGACCCCGAAATTCGGGACGACTAGCCTATTTTCAACATTCGTCAAGTCGGCCTGAATATAATGCACTTAATTAATTTTACTGCTTTCAACTAGACCAAAATTACGAGGCGTTGGAAAAGGGGTAGGGGTGTTACCTCACATTATTTCTGTGACTAGTCACAGGGGTGCCTTCCGGCCCCCACGAGGCGTTGGAAAAGGGGTAGTGGTGTTACCTGACATTATTTTTGTGACCTGTCACAGGGGTGCCTTCCCGCCCCCACGAGGCTTTGGAAAAGGGGTAGGGGTGTTACCTTACATGATTTCTGTGACTAGTCACAGGGGTGCCTTCCCGCCACCACGAGGCGTTGGAAAAGGGGTAGGGGTGTTAACTTACATTATTTTTGTGACCTGTCACAGGGGTGCCTTTCTGCCCCCACGAGGCGTTGGAAAAGGGGTAGGGGTGTTACCTTACATTATTTTTGTGACCTGTCACAGGGGTGCCTTTCCGCCTCCACGAGGCGTTGGAAAAGGGGTAGGGGTGTTACAGCCAGTATAGGCCGGCACACAGAACAGCTGATCTATATGTCACGTGATCGTTAACCAACGCGCAATAACACGCAAAATCGAACGAAAAACCGAATAAAGATGCAGTGCTCTCAATTCGGCTCCCCAACTGTACTGCGCATGCGTCGCATCGGCAGTCTCATTGGCAGTAAAGAACTTGCTTTTTGGGAATTATTAAATGTTTAAATAAATTTTTTATGATAAATCATCATTGTAGAATTAATTAAATTAATTTTTGGATCACAAAAAAGTGTTTTAGAGTGCGAGAGCGAATAATTATTGAATTTTACTCTTTACAAATGAATGGTTGATTCTAAATACAAAGGCAACAAGTGTATCTAGTCAAGAGTCAATAGATCACATCAAAGGAAGGTCCAATCAGAGCACGGAAATCATGGGAAAGTTTCGAACGACCTTGAGACTGCGGTGACACAGTGCAAATACATAACATAATTTGGATACGTTAAAGCTTAAAAGACTACACTTTATAAAATATAACCTAACTCTTAGTTCTATCCGTTTTTTAACATTTATTTTCAATTAGGGATGAATAGCAGTTTTGTTAATCTTCGGCTTACTCAAAAGGAGAGAAATAAAAAAGAATACATAATTTTCGGGACGACTAGCCAAATGTTGAAAATGGGCTAGTCATCCCGAATTTCGGGACGACGAGACACTTCGATAATGTTTATAATTTTTACGAAATTATAAAATTGAGAATTAATGCAATAATTATTGATGAAATTAAGAGAAGTGGTTCGTGCATCAACTGAACAAAACAAAATTGAGTTTTGCAAATGATCCGAATAATTCTTTAGCTGAAAGAGGTAATTTAGGTAACTGCCGGAGAATTCGTGAAGAGCATTTTGCCAGAATCAGGCAAGAATTTTCCAATCAAGATTCCAATAAGTGAAGCTCAGTAAGTATTTCTCACGACAAGAGCTTCTCTAAAGTGTACCTCTGCCTTTGTATTATAGTCAATTAGAATTCTGTACTCATTCCCTTCTACATTGCTGCACATTTCTCGAATATATTTTGAAACCAATGAATAGCGTTAATTGAAATTGTCTCGACTTGGGATTTACAAACAAGACTGAACAAATTAGAACTTCGAAAAAAGTTTAACTTCCAATTTAAAAATAATTTACTTTAAACGGCGACACGGAAAAAGCTGTCGAACCTTCACTTGGCTATCTAAGACCACAGACAAAAAATGTCTAAAAATTTTCTATTACGTTTATTACAAGGTTTAAGATAATTCTCGATATAATTTTTGGACGCTTTTAACTACTTCGAGAATTGTCTTGAAGCTTGTAATGAACATTATACAATTTTTTTAGAAATTCATGGCCTATCCTAAGATTTTAGACAGCCAAGTAAAGTATCGACAACTTATTTTGTTCCGTGTATAATATATTGTTAAGTTTTAAAGGATTTCAGTTTTCCATTTTTCATATTTCAAAAGCTGCCCATTTGACAAGTTTTTTAACGTAATTTGCACTGTTGAATTACAGGGGACTGAACTTCACGAATTCGATGGAAAGGTTCCATTTTTAGCAATTTTCATAAAGCCAAATGGAAACGAAAGTTCAATTTTCTGGCTGCAACATTACGCGACATATATTTGTCCGTAAAAGGATCATCTTATCTATATTGAAGTGTGAATGAGGTTCTGTACTTACGATGAGAGAGCATTGGTAAAATGATGTCCCTAAAGTCACATAATGCTGTAGGCGATTTCTAGTTCCTAAGCGAGGTCGATATTTTTCAAAAAGAATTTTATCCCATTGCAACTCTTTCATCTGCTCGATGAAACTTTGTTTCACCTTACAATCAATTAACCAGTTAACTGGTTAACAATTGCAATAATCAACTGCAGTAATCAGCAAATAAGTTCAGATTCATAATCAGTGAACAAAAAAAAACTAGGGGATACCAAGTTTCATCATAATGCATTAGGTTTTATGGGAGTTATTCAAAGTGCGCATATATGCGTCATTACCAGTTAACTGGTTAAAAAATTAATGTATACTGATTTTAGTAACAGAATGTTTTCAATAATTTTTTCATTATCATACTAATCTTTACGTTCTATTCTTTATGTAATTTGATATATCATTAACATTATAGATTATATTCACTAATCAAAAAAATGGCTTAACGATATAACAATAATAATAATAACAGTATTTTTATAATTTAGTCTGAAAAGCAGATTTATGAAATGCAAATATCTCAGGAAAACAAGCTTCACGTTGACAAAACATCTCGTAGAACATTTATTAGTCACACTGTTCGCGAAATCTCCATAAGGAAGTTTCCTGTATTTAAAGAATATGAAGATAATTAAAGGTTACACATTTTTCACCATAATGGTTTTTCTCGATTCTATTGGTAAATATAACAATTTCATATATAATTGTCTTAAATGCATTTTCAGTTTCAGAATATTAATTTTATATTCAAAATTATTGAAATTATTTATATTTTATAGATTTTTATGTATCAATTATTTATATATCATAGAGTATATAAAGTATATTGATTATATTATATGATATATAAACTAAAAAAATTAAATTTTGAGACTCGAACTGTAATCCAAAACTACTAAGGTGAAACTCTTATCCGGAAAATATAATTTGTCAACTTTGCGCACTTATATAGATATATATGCTTATTCGTAATTAATACAGATAACTCAGAGAAATGTTTGCTCGAATCAAACAAATGATTTCTTTTATATGAATAGGGCAAACAAATATTTGGGTCAAAGAAAGATTTTTCTGAGTGTACGGCTGAGAGGATGGCTGGATATTATGACTTTCGCTGAAATGCTCATAATTTTCATGAATCAGCGTGCATATTTTTGTTTTTAAACTAACAGAAAACATATCGAAATTCTACAGAAAATCAGGCATTACCTAATAACATACAAAATATTAAATTAAATAAAAAAGGCCCTGAGTAGTATTACGGAATTTCCCATAAAACCAACCGGTTAAGTACAATAAAAAGTGTACAGGTCGAATAAAAAATATGCTCATAAAATAATAGTATTTGATTTATTATGTTTTATGTTAGCATAAGCTGTCAGGAACTTCAATACTCGATCATTCGTCATTCGGAAATTTTAAATTGTCGACAATTTTCTAATTTCGGGTATTTTCTATTCACATAGAATATTTTATTTTTGGCCATGGCTACAGGTACCAAAATTTCTATAAAAATAGCCCGATTTTTTCGATACAAATAGAGCTTAAAAAGGGGCAGTTTTTACCGTAATTTCGGTACAAATAGTTACATTCTTTCAGTACGTATAGACATTTCCTTCATTTTTCGGGAATTTTCCTGTGTTGGGATTTTTACTTTTCAGAGTTTTTCAGTCCTCTACAAGAATTTATTACAAAAAAGTGGAAATCCCAGTATATTCGTCGTAAATTCTGTGTTCTGAACTTGTGTTAGTTATCTTTTATTTCCTACTACGTCTGGTATTACGTAGTCACGGTGGGGAAACTGAGAGACAAGTTCAACGCCAGTTCGGGGACTAAAGTCAGTCGTGGAGTGAATGTTTCGTATAGCAAGTATGAACCGTTTTAAAATTTCACATATTTTTTCAACATTTTACGATTCAGATACGAAAAATTCTCTCGGTGACACATCAATCCGCAAACTGACATGCAATCAAACGAAAAATTAAAACACTCTCACAAAACATTGCAAGCTTGGATTTTTCGGTGTGGAAAAATTAAATTGTATTACAATTTTTAGGATATTACTCTACATTGTAACGGATTTATTCTCATTTATTTTTTAGTATCAGATTTTTCGGTGAATTGTCTGATTTTCATGTGAGTTATTAAAATCGATAAGAACGATTTAAAATATATTGCCGCGCTATTTAAGAGTATCACAGCAAAAGAAATCACTAAACAAGTGGAACAGATCAACATCAGGGGAAAAAACTGGTGCAATTTTTTCACCAATCATAAATTGAAGTAAACTTCCAAATTATTTTTGTCAACAATCATTTTTTACAAAAAATAAAAAGTTCATAAAATAGTTGAAATTAAACTCGAGATTAAACTACTTATAATAGCTAAATATAGAAATAAACATTTCGAAGTGAAAAAAATCATTTTTTCCAATTAAATCTTCTTAAAAGATTTCTGTTAAAACCTAGTTAATATTAATTTTTCATCAAGATTTCACGTAAAGAAAAATATTGAATAACACTCCCATTTCTACAATTAAAATTTTCAGAAATATTTTTACAAAGGATGCGTATTACTCAAAATTCTGAAACAGTATTTAATAATTTATGATAATTGTCGTAGCTAGCTACTTTATAAATGATATTACGCATTTACACATTGTGTAACTTTTTTCCCCGCAGGAGTGAGTCATGTTCCGTTTACAAATTCCAGTATCAGAGCAGAATTAAATAAAAGCGATAAAAGAAGGCGATTTTTTTCACGAGATGATGTGAAATTTATGAATCTTTTTAATGGCTTGTTCATAAAAATCATTACTTTTATGTACCATATACGTCAAATATTAATATTATCTAGCTCTCAAAAAGGTTAAATGAGGAAAATTATTATTTTTTTATTTCCACGAAGAAATGTTAATTTTGCCACTTATTTATACTAATTGACGGCTCGAAAAGCAGAACCGACGGAGCGCTTGGCCGGTAGGTAGGAGAGGGGATAACGCGTAGTGAACTAGGTGGGCGAGACGACGTATTATTATTTTTCGCTTCGTCCACTCGTCCACCTCGTTCACTAGACTTCATCCCCTCTCCTATACATACTGACCAAACGCTCCGTCGGTTCTGCTTTTCAAGCGGTCTATTGATATTAACAATAATAATTCTTGAATTTTACCTCACAATAATAATGCTGAGGTGCTATTCAAATAACAAGTAAAAAAAACTGTTACTCAAGTAAGAACATTTCCAGTGCGTATTTATTTAATAAACTGTTCACACTGAGCTTCAAGCGGCGATAGGTATAAAAAAAGTGTCGACAAAAACTGAAGGCGGGGATTTGTTCGTACGTGCCCAGTTTCAAAATGCGTTTGAATGAAAATCTTAGCTGCTCATTTTTTCGAGATATCGCAAAATCATCTTTTGCGCTTTTTTACAGATCGGAAGCGCATGTAGCGTGCATAACCTTATGGTGTTTCAATGTGTGTATATGTTGTACATTTTTTCTTTACATTCCGCTGTGAATTATGGAAAAGAAGATTTCTAATCCATCAACTGAATACAGTACAAATCCGGTTATCTGGACCCCGATCATCCAGACCGCCGGATTATTTGGACTGGAAATCGGTAGAATTTGATTCAATTTTCGATCGTTAGAGTTCAATTGAGTTCTATTTTCGATCGTCATGATTTTCCGGTTCATCTAGATATTCGACTATCCGGATCACATTCGGTCTTAATGAATCCGGTCAATCAAGGCTCAACTGTGATACCACTCTCTGCTTACCTCAGGACCAACGGCGTGGATGTGGCGGTATATTGGTCCCATTTTTTTTGTATTTTCCTTTTTTATAATTTTTTGACATTTTTTATTGTTTATAGGTTTTTAATTTATTTTAACTTATACTCATCTATAAGATTTATGTAATGTTTTTGCGCGTGAATAAATAGAATTAACAAAGAGAAATTAATGAAAATTTATTTCATTTTTCGATCTAAAGGTGTCGTGAAGAAAATTAAACCACCGCTTCTTTCAATCTGCTTGAATACGAAGGAACGTGAATCAAGTTTATTGTATAACGTGCCCGGAATTTCAAAAATTCATTATGAACTGACTCGCCCGCTTGCTCTGACCATACGCTCAAACCTTATTTACCTAAGAATGTAAACAGTGAGCAATGTGATCCAAAAGCACGTGGATTTTTAATGTTTTAGAAATTCCGATGCTCTGAAAAGCTTTATCCAACTCACTTAAGTGTTTATGTAAATCAGGCCCAATCTCTCTAGTAGAAAATCTACAGCTTACAACTTTGTCCATAGCTTTTAGAGCAGAATAACGCAAGGCAATACTCGTAGGTTGTCGATGCCCTTATACATTTCTGAATCAAGGAGCTCATCTGCTTTTTTGATGAGTTTAGGACGAGAATTTCCCTCAAAAATATGCCCTTGATCATTTTCCGGTATGGCTTTTAGTTTCATTGGCCACTTCAGTGCCTTTTCTTTATCCACTAGTGGGACTAAGCCGTCCTAAAAGAAGTGATTGACGAACCCTTGCAGTATGTGTAATTCAGGTATGATACATTTCTGAATAACATAAACGTTATCATCTTCCTTAAAAAGGGGTGAATTAACTGTACGTTGGCAATTTTCAGCTAATTTTTTATCTTTGCCCATGGAACAAAACCTCTTATAGTCAGCTTTCAAATCTCCATACGTTTTTAATTTCATACATTCAATACCTATTCGTGGAAAAACTTCATCATCACACATATCATCGTTCGGATCCTTCCTAATATCTCCTAATATGGAACCAAAAAAATCTCCTTGACAACGAATTTAGAAAAATTACATTCTGAAGATGTGCAAAATTGATTTTTTATCAAAACTTTTCTTTCCATGAGCATAAAAAATGAATATGCGATATCTCAAAAAATGAGCAGCTAAGATTTTCATTCGAATGGATTATGAAACTGTGGGCACGGACGAACAAATCCCCGCCTTCAGTTTTTGTCGACACTTTTTTTATACCTATCGCAGCTTGAAGCTCAGTGTGTGTTTACAACCATTTTTAATTAACTTATTGGCGAAAAATCTTGATTGAATATCAGTATTAAGTTGCTTTTGACAGAATTCATTAGGAAAAAAAAATTCACGAGTTCCTTTCTTTAAGGTCTTCTTTAAATATACACTACTGACGGATAGGATCGGACCACTGACCGGGTGAACGAAGGGTGACCTATTAGAAGTTAGACTGGAGTTTAAAGGGTGATAATGCCGTCCATAATAAAGGAAAAAAATATATTTTTGAACTCCTTTAGAAAGCTTATTAAATTCTGCAGTAAATGAGCCCCAGCGGAAGCAATTTGGCCTCGTGGGTATTTAATAATCACGTTGGAAAGACAGAAATAAAATTCCCGATTTTTTAGGAATTTTGTACTTCATCTTCAAATCTTGTCAGGAGCTAGGAAAATGAATCTATTGATATATTTGACAAAAGTGATCGCCAGGATTTTACCTTCATTTGAGCAATAAAACATTGAAAAATCTGTATGGGTTCATGAAATAATAATTTTTTAATAGGCCACCCGGTTAGTGATCCTACACTATCCATCGGTTCTGTATTTGTTATAAACAACTGAATATATTCCCTATACACAATTTGTTCCGTGTGATAAACATTTTTGAAATAGTTTTAATTGTGTCCAGTAAGAAATATAAAACCTATTTAAAAAAATGGAAATTCGTTAATACACTTATTTATAACAATATGAATTGCTGATGTATGGTGATATATAAGTCGGGATTAATTACAAATGTAATACAAAGTTTAAGGTATTTTAGGTAAGAAATCAGTGTTTTCAACATTTGCACACTATAATCAAAGATTTAGTTATATAAATTGTTTATGACAATGAACTTGCACATTCAATTAATCATTTACGTTCCTGAAGTTAATATGCATTAATTTTAGTCAATAGCGAGTTGTGTTTAAGCAGTTCTCTTTTCGGTAAAAATCATATTTTTAAATTTTCAATTTTGTCACTATATTTTTTTATATAACAATGTGAAAAAATAAATTGAAAAATCGAGGAGTTTGAGGACCCTAAAATTGTAACGCGGAGAATCGAGTATGCAAAAAATGTAACAAAAACACAGCGCAAACGAAAATGCTACCAGCATACACTACTATCACGCACTATTGCGCGGCTATAATTACGAGTTACTGTAAGTGAATTCTCCCTCGATTCGTTATATCACCAACTTTTAAAAGTTTTCTTCTCTATTTTAAATTATTACAGTTCATCAATTTCTACTTCTTACAGAACTGAGTACACAGACCAAGCAAGTACATCCTGCACCATACATGCATCGATTTCGTGATGTTTACGAAAGAGATGAACATAATGTCCCGATCAAACTAAGAGGAAGGTATTTCACTGGAGCAAGAAATGGTTTCATCATTGGAATAGTAAAAAACGACGTCGTTTCCCTTTCTCCAATATACAATGATAGGAACGAAAAGATTAAAATAGGCCTATTTACCAACCAACGTCTTTTAAGTAAAGAGGATCTACGCTTCGGACAACGATTACACATGGAGGAAGTTCTTTTTGAGTAACGCCACAAATTGTGAAGATAACAAACACAAAATAGGAACTGACTACTCACACGGAATGAGTGACTGCAAAAAATTCCTCTTTTGAGACTTGATTGGAGAATTTATTGGTTATTTCTTATGACGAGTAAAAAGTTAAAAAAATACCATTATCTTGCGATCATTTGAGAATGCTCAAGTATTAGTGGCTGTTACTCAATCAAAATAAAATATGAAATTTGTCAAACATGTGTAAATTTCTGTGATCATTTCAGTGCTAAATGGTCAAATTTTTACTAAAACTAATTAGTTGTTATGAGGTTATTAACAAAAGACCAAAGAGATGTTATCGCTGAAACTAAACATAAGGAACTGCGATTCGCACTGTCTTTCCACTGTTTTCTACAAAATCGTATGCGATTTAACGTCTGTACCAGATCACACACGGACTGTTCATCAATTAAATACTTTTCGTATAGAAGACTGATTTATTAGTATTAGTTAAATTAGATAAGTTAATATTAAATATGAGTTATTCATCAATTGAATTAAATTGCTCTGAAACTAAACAAAAGTTACCATAAAACATTAATAATTATTATTTTCCCATTAATTCATTCACTTTGCGACTTGTTCTATCATGTCAACGCGACTGTTTACCCGCTGTTTGATTAGACTGTTTGACATCTTATAATATTTTGTTCAACATGAAGTTGTTTCCTGGCATGATATTGCAATTACACTTTAAAGGTTCACAATATTTAAAATTCTTCAATTTAGAACAGAAAATTAAAGTGATTCTTTGTTGTTGACAGAAATTACCTTGTTTAGTAAAAAAAAATATATGTATCTAATAATATCTATCATCTTTTGAACTTCTACAATTTAAATTTAAAATTATAGCATTGAATGCGCAATTCTAAAATAGTTTATAGTTCAGGCCTTGAAACTGAAGTTTTTTTTGCATCAAAAGCTTAAATTCGAAAATATTACTATCAAGTTTTTCAAAATTTCATATCGAACAGCTTGATAGTTTTGAATTAATTAACTTTTTATTTGAATATTCTAAATTTTTTGGCTTCAATTTTAAACGTTCCCAATTAACTTGTTTTTTAAATTCTTTGAAATAATAGAATATCGAATTGACAGAGTTGATAGTTCCACAATTCTCAGATTAAAGGATTTGAAAATTAAATGATTTTTTAATTTAAAATGTTCCAAAATATTTTTGATTGCATTCTTTATTTTCAACATAATATCTTTTTAATTTTAATATTTCATTTTTTATTTTAGTTTTAATTTTGTAACTAAAATTGAAATGGTTGAATTTTTAAGATTTTAATTAACAATTTCAAACTTATTAATTTTTAAAGGATTTCAATTTACGTAAAATAATTTAAATTTCCAAGTATTTGAGTATAAAAAGTATTAATATCACAATCCTTGGTTACTAATAGTATATTGTATACTAAGGCAGCGAACTAGTCTTTTTACGGCCAAGCGTGAGTTTGCAAAAACGTTTCAACGCCGAGGCGTAGACGAGTTTTTGCAAATACGCGAGATCGTAAAAAGACTTCGCTGCCTCGGTACACACGATGTTTTATGTACTAAGAGTATTGTTTCCGAGTTTTCTCATGGTATTGCGTCTCAGTTTTGAAATAATGCTGAAATAACGAAAGCGCATTTCCCGTATGCACTTTACCAGCCTAGGCCGGTAAAGTACCCACCTCAAATAAGGTCATACTTTGCCGCTCTAAGCCACGCCCAGAAACCGAGGAAACCATACGCACATTAGGTTACATTAATTTTTTTTCAGTTTAAAATAAGTGTTCAGATTCGATTAATTTTCAATGTTCCGGAGTAGAAATTTTTTTTATCAGATATAAATCACTTCTAATTAAAAGAGATTTGAATACAAAACATTTAAATTTTGAATCATTCAATTTCGAACGCTTTTACTTAGAAATAATATAACATCAGTTTCTTCGGATTTTAAACGATAACATTTTCCTAATTCTAATATCAAAAACTTGAAATTTTTAAGTTTTAAAAATAATCTTATTTTCGAAATTTTAATCTGAAATCATCCAATTTCGAATCTCTTCAAGTCAACAACTTTCTAATGAAACTGTAAAATTTTCAAAATCTTAGTCTGCAATTCGTTAATTTTTTTGAACACTTTTCATTTCAAGTTATTCAATTTTTGACGCTTTTTTAGAAATGATACAAGTTCAATTCCTTTTCATTCAATTGGAAATATTGTCGTTTTAGAAAATTTTACCTACACTAAAATTTTTGTATAAAAATTTGTTTAACTAAATATTTAAAAATTCGATTTATAATGAATAATTAAACTGTTCATATTTTTAATGGGAGGAAATGTAAACCCGCAAAAATGCGCCTGCATTCACTGCTAGTATATGGGTAATTGTCAAATTGTAGGCAGATTTTAGCATCTACAGTGGCAATCATATTATTATTAGGAATTAAATATTTCATAACGGAAATTCATCTTATCACATGTAAAAATTTTAAATCCAAAAGTGGCAGATATGAAAATAAGAAATAATAATGAATCCATGCGCACGCCCATATAATCAGTCCTACGCTGTTCTATTGTACCATAAGGTACAATAATAATAAGGTAAATGCGAGAAAAATTTTAAAGTTTAACCTTTTTCAATGTTTATAAAAAAATAACAAATTTTAATTATGAAAAGTCACCTACTTATGAAAGAAAACACCGCCAAGCAAGTAACGGAATGGTTTTTATAATTTTTTTTTCACCCAGAAAATGGTATTTAACGCACGTACGGGAATGACGTTTTCATTGTCAAGATGCACTTTTTAGTTTTAATGTCGGATTCACAAAAAAGAGAGTTAATATTTTGAGCTCAATTTTTCAAAATATTGTATTGAACGATACGCCTAATATTTTTGTATTTATTACTTAACTGTAACTATAATATTTTACTAGAAAAAAAAGACGTACGGTAATGACGTCTGAAATGGCAAAAATTAACGGACAGACTTCAAGGCTTTTACAATAATATTTATTTGACTTAAAAAATGTGCATACATTAAACTTATGTTCATGTGAAGTTTACAAACTTGATACGTTAAGCGTTTTTCAGGTTACTGTCTAAAAAAAAGGAGAAAATCAGTTTATCCTTGTGCAAAGTGAGGTTGGGACGCCGTACGGTGATGACGTTTCGGGTGTTCTTATACTAAACTAAAGTAAATAAGAACACAAATGAAAAAAAAGAACTGACCATTTCGTAGAGGATGATAATAAGTGTTTATTGAAATTTAAAAAAAAATCAGCACGTGTTTCTAAGTTAGTGTTATATTACTGGGACTTCAAGTTTGCCTTCAATTTGACAATTACCCACATATGAATACAAATAAACTTCAAAAATCGACAGGTTGTGAATTTTTTTATCCCATTCATATTATATAAGAATTCAAATGGAAGAATTATTTTCGTGAGTCTAACTGTTGTAGTTTGTGATTGATTCTGAACCAATCTATTCAGATTATTACATACTCCAAGTAGGAATAGAAATAATAAAAAAAAATCACATTTTTCTAAAATTTGCAATTTTAAAATATCCTTTGAGCAATATTTAAACAAAAATAGATATCTTTCGATAAATCAAGTAAAAATAGTTATGCCTCAATTGAAACAATTCTCAATATATTGATAGGAAACCCTCAAATTGGAACAAATTATCATAAGAAATGTATGAATCAAAATTATATTTTCAAACTACCTCCATTCCGGGTCATTAGTAACAAATATATAACAAAAAATTTTTTTGTAAATAAGAGTTCACCAGCTTAGCCTCCTCTCCCCTATATCAATTTCCAAATAATTAATTTCATGAACAGGAGGTGACGCTTTTTTCGATTCTATATCTTCAGAAAGACCACTAAATGGTAGCAATGGGGCGGAAGTGAAAAAGATATCTAACGTGAAATACGAGCCACGAACGTACTAACCCTTCCTGGTGTTAAATCATTCCCCTTTAACTCGAGTAAAGGGCACTTCTCATACCAAAACGTAAAGTTCTCGGAAAAACGATATGAGAGCAGGTCATTTTCTCCAGGAAATTATTTGACCTGAAAGGTCAAGTGGAAGTTGGAATATGTCTAAAAACCGAGGGGCTATTCACTGAGAATTCATGTTATTCCCTGTTAGTCAAACTACCAAGTACTGCCCGACTGCTCTAGCGAAGACCGTAGTGACGACCAGAGACGACTAAAGACGACCAGCGACTTACTCGTGAGGATTGTCGGCAATAGCAGGCATCACGATTTGGTTGTCTGTCTTCTTTTCTCGTAGCATGAATACGTGAGAGTAAGAAAGACACGAATGGTCGCGAGCCACAGACCGTTCTAATTTATTAATTTAATTATTTATTACCCAGCATTACCACAGAAGTTAATAACATTATCAAATTGTTGTACCTAATTGCATTAACCACACATGAATATTAATTTTAATTTAAAAAAGGGAACAATAATTAAAATTGTAGGGCTAGTAAAAAAATGCGTATGTGCATTGAAAATTGTATTTATTTCAAAATATTTAAATTTGCAAGAAAGTAATTGAACTTTCAACAAAATAGTTGATTTTTTTACCAAATATATCTGAACTTTTAACCTAAAAATATGAATTTTCAAGCAAAAACATTAATTATTTACCAGAAGACGAGTTTTCAGCAAACTACATGAAAAATCAAATAGTTTAATTTTTAACTAAAAAAGATAAGTTTTTAACCAAAAAACGAGATAGTTTAATTTTCCGTTAAAAAAAAAACTAATTTTCAACCTAAGTAAAAACGAATGATCAATCAGTTGAACTCAACGAAGAAAGATGAATTCTTAACATAATAGTTGAATCCTTAACCAAATAATTGAATTTTCATCAAAGAAGATAAATTTTATACCGAAATAGACGAATTTTCAACAAAAAAAGGTAATTTATAATCATGGAAGACGAAATTTCAAGGAAATAGTTGAGTTTTCAACTAAAAGAGATAAACTTTCAATCAAAAATTGAATTCTCAAATTCGCAGTTGAAAAAACTAATGTTCAACGAAAAGAAAACGAATTTTCAGCCGACTGAATTGATCTATAATAGACGAATCTTCAGCAAAATACATGCATTTTCAACCAAACAGTTGAATTTTTAACTTATAGAGGAAAAATTACCAATCAACAATAGAATAACTACATCATCAGATAAAAAAAATTACCAAAAAAAAAATGTCAACTAAATAGTCAAATTACGACCAGATAGTCGAATTTCCTATCAAAAAAAGCAGTTACCAACGAAACATGTAATAGTTCACATTACAACGAAAAATTATTTTAATATGAAACAAAAAACAACTAAATTAGACCAAAAAAGTAGAATTTAAAAAATTTAAATAGTTATAGTTGTCGTTAAAAGTAATATTTCAACCAAAACAGAATAATTTTCAACCACAAAAATAAATTTTCTGTCAAAGAAAAATTTTTGATAAAATACACGAATTTTTATTCATGAAAGTTCAATTCTCAATCTAAAATCTTGATTTTAAACCAAAAATAAATTAGCTACATTTGGCGTGACGGAAATATAATTTTATATAACCGCCAATTGAACAATAAATAATGAATTGAAACTATTTATTTGATACTAGTATGAGAATACTTTCAATTAAATTGTCTAGACAGTTTTTTTCATTTGAGAACATTGATATAATTTAAAGATCAACTTAGATTTAAACTGACTTAATAGAATCCAATACGAAAATTCAACTTTGAATTAAAAATTCTACTATTTTGTTGAAAATTCATTTTTTGTTGTTGTTGAAGATTCATAAAAAATAACATCCTTTTTGAAAATTCAACTCTTCGTTAGAATGTTCAACTGATTTCCAAAAATTGTTCTTTAAATTAAATTAAACTATTTTGCTAAAAATTAATTTTTTGTTGGTTGTGAATTGATTTTCTTCGTTGGGAATGCAACTATGTAAAAATGTAAAATATTGGTTGAAAATTGAGCTTTTATGGTAAAAAATGCATGTATTTTGTTAAAAATTCATCTTTTTTGGTAGAAAATAAATCTTCTGGGTAGAAAGTTCATCCTTTTTGGGTGAAACGAGGGGTAAACATGCAACTTTTTGGTTAAGAATTCATCTGTTTTGGTTGAGGATACAATTATATTTTTGCAAATTGGTCTTTTTTGGTTGGATTCAACTTTTTTATTTGAAACTAGAATCTTGTTTTGTTGAAATATTCAACGAAAAGTTATAATTGCATCAAATTGCATCAGATCATAAATGAATTTACTTTCAGAAGGGCATATATCTGCCTTTTGTTGGGAAATCGAGAAAAACGTTTTACAGCATTTATAAAAAGAATTGGTTTTTATGTGATACTACATTATTTTGGTCCTAGACCACGTACCAAATTACCAGAAGTTTGGATTCTCATTATCTCATTATCCACAGGCTGAATTTTATAATTTTGATGGCAAAGCAAAAGTTTAACTCACATTTATTATGGGATAGAAAGTTTTTTTGGAGGGAACTGACACACAGGTTAATAGGGCTCATCCTAAAGATACGATCAACGATTAATATACACCCTTTTGAAAGTAAACTCCTCAAATATCGAGACAAATAGTGCAAACGATACTGCGAACGAAACAGAACTGCGCATGATCAGAGCAGACGCTTTCGTACGAGTTCGATCGTGATCAATTTTCCGACTTCCACCGACTTTCCACGAACTACGGGAGAATGCTCAGAGACTACCAAAGACTAACCAAGACTTCTACTGACGACTACTGACGACTATAGGGACGACTTGAGGATTTCGGATAAGTTAGTCGCCGGTCGTCCTGAGAATTCTTCAGTGAATAGCCCCTCGCTAAAAACATGAAATTTGTATGAGGAAAAACCTTACTTTTTCCACTTCTTCCAGACAATATTAAAAAAATATCAATCATATTTCTCAAAATTCTTTCTTTACGTATATACTTAAAAACATGGCCTGAAAAATTCAATAAAAATATATTACCAAAATGTTATTGGATTTACTTCTATATAAGTAAGTCAGTTTCGATTTTATGTAGCCATTTCAAACTACATTGTTGTTTTATTACTTACAGTAGATTCTGTACTAAAAACATTCCATTCCAAATGATAATTCACTAATTTATTATTTGACATTTAAAATCGAACTAGTAAGATATATATATATATATATATATATATATATATATATTACATTATATTACTTTATATTTTTATTTTTCTAATAACCAATTAGTCTGTTTGCTATGCCTATTTGCACGAATTATAGTCATATAGAAACGCATATAATTCACGAAGTCTGCATTGCGATATATGTGTAGAATCAGAGAAGTGCATTAGCTGAGTAAATAATCCCACCCACACAACTGAAAATCGTCTCTAGCGAAAGTACGGTACAGCAATTTGGTTGTATGTGATACTCGTAATGAGTAAGATCTTGAATAATTAATAACGAAACCATGGTGTTCTTGGAACCGAAATAGTTTAATTACATAGGCCCGCTAAAATTAAATTGTTTGTACCCAAATACTGGATTAGGTGATCCGAAGGATTTTGATGTTCTGAAAACGAATCCGTTCTCTAAATTTGTCCTATACGTTAGGATTTCGAAATAGCCTAACCCAGAAGTGAAAAAATGGCCATTTTCTACGATATTTGGAAAAATATAACATGAGCAGCGAGTTTTTCCTCCTTAAACTGCTTACGCCATCGTTTAGTACTCCTTTTTACCTGTCATTGCCATTTTAAATCATCCTGATCCGATTTTTATTCTCCGAGGAAGAGTTTGGTGTCTAAAGGTTTTCAAATTTGCTGAATCTGAATTTGAGCTCAGTTTTTCAGTGTGAAACTGAAATGGTAGATGTACCATATCTCCGTGAAAAAAATCTATTCGGGATGATCCAGAATGGAAATAAAAGGTAAAGAGTATGGATAAAAGATGGCTAAAACAGTTTGAGGAAAAAAATCTTTGCTCGTGTTATATTGTTTCAAACGTAGCACATAATGGCTATTTTTCCACTTTTAAGTTAGGATATCTCGAAATCCTGACGTATAGGATAAATTTGGACAACGAATTAATGTTAAAGACATCAAAATCTTTCGGAAAATTTGAAATAATTCACTACTGAAAGTCTTCAAGTCTCCAAAATAAAAAATTTCAATTGAGACACATTTAAAACTAAACATTGGATTTAAGACTTATTGTTCGGAAACTATTAGATTTTCAATCTCTGAATTCGGGATCTGACGAGAATCTAAAGGCTCTAAAGCTGGAAAGTTTCTACGATTGAAAACTTTTACGTCGTAAACTTCTAAATCTGGAAGATTTAGAAGTTCAAATTTTCTACCTCTAAAATTCAAAGCTTTTAATTTATGAATTTGAAATTTTTAGGCATTGAATTTGAAAATTAGAATGAAAAATTCCAATTGAAATCCAAATCTGGAGAAAATTGTCATTTACGATTGTGCAATTATATCATCAAGATTCACAGCAGGGAATCGTCGCCAAGTAAAAAAAAATAAAGCGGCAAATATATTTTCTCCAACTATCCACATACTTAGCCCCTTTTGTGGATATTTCAGCAAATTCTTCATTGATTCAAATGTCAATCTTTGGAATTAACAAAAAAAAAAAACGCTAAAAAATAACTTCCGTGGATATAAATTATCCCTTTTTTAGAAACAGGAGACAGAAGATTGAAAAAATCATGAATAATATGATACATTTTTAGCAGTTCAGTCGATCTGTAGCCTACAAAATTCAACCGGGTCTTCTAAAAATTGCAGTATAAATTGACTAGACAAAGCTTCAGTGTTATTTTTAGGGAATTTTTATGCAATTATTATTTCTAGATATATTTCACTTTTCATGCTCAAAATTATAATTTTTAGCAGTTCAGTCGACCTGCGCAGAAAAATCTAGAGATTCAATTTTGTTTCAGGTAATTTTGTTACAAACTCATTTTGAACATCAGTTCTGTTCGCTCCAGTGATAAATGTACAGACTGAAAAACAATTTGATTACTCTTAATAGTAGTATTGCTCAATATGAACTAATTGTGTTTCAATTTTATTTTAGTGTATTTTGACGACGTTTCTTTGTTCAAAATTAAACCGACTAGTACACATTTTTCAACATAACTCTGTTCAATGAATATCTAGGACTATCTTTCGCAAAATTGGTATTCACTAATTATTTTTCAAGATTTTATTCAAGATTTTACACTTTTTATTCTGTAAAGTAAATTGTTTAGTAATCCAGTCGATCTGGAGCTTACACTATTGAACCGAATTATAGAAAATTTTCAGCAGAACTCTGATAGATGAATATCTAGGAAAATGGAAACACTGCTTATAGTTATACTTTCATTTATAATATAAATATAAATACAAATTAACTGTATTATATTGTGTCAAGTATTAAATATCCTGATTACAGAAAAAAGTATTTCATTTAATATATAAATTTATATTAAAAAAGAAGTTATATTTCACCAAAAACATCTACGCCGCGGAAAATACCGCCAAGTAAAAATTTATCAGCACAAAGTCAGCATGGTTTGTGGAATTAAAGTTTGCCAAGTAATTCTAAAAGATATATGAATTTTGAAATTCATTGAAGTGATAAAATTTAACAAAATTTCAGAATGTATATGAAAAGGGAAAAGTAGTTACGTAACTCTTTCATTTTATTCTCAACTCTTTCATTTTGCTGGAAATAATGTAAGAAAAAAGTTAGTTTTAATAATGAATTGAAAGTTAATCAAGGTTGTAGCAGAGTTTTATAAGATAAAGTCTAAATGCTATATAAGATGGAAAAGTGATATAAGGTAAGACCAAACTGCTCTGTATGATTTTGCAATGTTGAGATGAAATGGTATAATTTGCAATGGTTCACGATAATCCCAAAATGTTCGCCCCATCCTCCTTGATTAATATTTGTCCAAATAACAAAATTTATTTCCCATAAACTATCAAATAGCACAACACTTTGACCAAGTTTGACTTAGATCGGACAATTTTATAATGTTTTAGGTGGATACACATGAAAAATAATGCCCCATATGGAGAAAATTGGGTAAAAAATGCAATATGACATGGGGTATTATGGAAAAAAGAACACTATGACACATGGCATAATGTAGCACATGGAATACATGTTTTTGATTAAGGTAGAATATTTAGTACAATATTGCACTATAATTTCCAAAAATATTCACAAAATTGGTTCTAAAACAGTGGCGGAGCTAACCCCTCAACTCTAGCTGGGTCAGGGCTGGACAATGGCAGAGTTCCGAATTCTTGAAACAGCACCGGCGACATCTTCTAATATAAAGAGAAAATAAAACAGAAGAGAAAATCTCTCCAAGTTTTCACTCTATTTACATTTTTAATACATTATCAAAATTCCGGAAATTTCATCAATTTGATAAATTGAAGAAGTTCAGGTATCTATTTACTTGACGGAAGTTTTCGCAGCGTAGATGTTTTTGGTAAGATTTTTATAATCTTATTGCAGGAAGTTTAAAACTAAATTCGATTACTAGATAGAAAATTACAGGTAGGAAGTCAACACAATAAGAAAATCGATACTTTGCAATGTTCGTACGTGAATGTTTCTTCAAGTTCTGGCTTTATCACTTTGTCTCGGTCAGGGCACTTGAAGAAGTCTGCAAGTAGCACACGAGGTTTATACAGCTGAGGTAATGTGATGGAAGTTACGTTCTTCGTAAGTCTGCAAATCCAAAAGTAGATAGTGCATGCGTGTATGAGGAAAAACTACAGGATGCAAACTCTTAGATTTACGTCGTAATAAAGTTGCAAAACGAAATTATTCTACGAAAACTGTTATAAACAATGTTCCAGAAACTTCTATGCTATTAATTTGCATTTCCAAGTCCTTTGAAAAGTAACTTTTCTCAAGATTCATTTATTAGGTTTGCAAAAATGCATTCAGCTGTTCCATTTTATAAAGTCAACGGTTCCAATCAACAATATGCCGATTTTATGTGAAATCGGGCAGTCTGATACTGGTGGTATCACGGAATTAGTTGAGGCTTGTTAACAAATTGACATAAGTTAATTTTCTTGTTGGCAGCTTGTAACAAAATTTACAATTCTTTAAATGCCTTTATAAAAGTTGAAAAATAAAAAAAAAAAAAAAGGATAAACGGGGTAATTACCGACACCTTAACAAAATAAAAATGAACTAATTTATCTATTTATTGTCTGGTGACGAAAGTACGAACAAATTTTTCAGAAATTTCTCAAACGTAGCAGTAGAAAGAAGTATTGCGCATGTCCAGTAAAAGTTTTTTGCTTATGGGTACCACAGAATTTGCAATATAGACGTGCAAACAAATGAAAGAGCAATTTTTCTCTCTTATAAAATCCTTCGAAAAATTTAACTGATGAAGTAATCGTAAATTCCTTGAAAATAGCACTAGAAAATGATGCCGTGCTGTTCCCGTTAAAATGTTGTGTCGGTCCGTTTGACAGATTTGTTGTAGGTGAAAAATTCGACTTTCTTATAGTTTCACAGAGTGAAAATTTTAGTTTTGACTTTATCAAGCTCAACAATTGTTTTAAAAAATTCATATTGTTTTGCATTTTACAGCACTTAGTGAAGTTTTATTAAGACCCGTTAAGAATTGCGCATTTAAGGTAGTTGTCGTGCCAAGAACCACTTTCTTCATGATGATATTTCAAGCAAATAGCATTATTATTCATGAAAAAATGTTAAGGCGTATACAGAACATTTCTTTTAATAATGTTTGTTTTAAATTGGTAAGAAGCGACAGTAAGCAAAAATTCTGTTACAAAAACTTTTGTAAAAAATCATGTTTTTTCTTTCATAAGATACGGATGATAATATTGTTTCAATTCTTGGAATCATAGAAAACTTTTGTTTCAAGAGAATTTTTTCGGGAAAAAGGGATTTGCAGTATTTTTTTGGTCCTTGGTGGCGATTCTCTATCGCAAATCTTAATAATAAGTTTACAATCTTTATAAACTATTAGGCAACATTTTGTAAAGTTTTTGCTGAAGATATTTCAAGTTAAAATTTCCACTTCTTCAGTTTGTTTCCACTTACAAAAATGGTGGCATGCACTACAAAGAAGTGTTCACGGAAAAGAGACATTACAGAAATTGTATTACCATTCACCCATAAAAGTCCGTAAACGTGGATAAACGCTGTGATTTGCTACCCGGTGCATAAATATAAGAGCAAGTAAAGCACCCCTATTTGTCTTCCAGCGTCGAATACGGACTAGGAACTTGCCAGTTCGTTTCCAGAATAGTACAGAATAATTATATCTATATTTTCTTTCACAAAAAATATACAGACCTATGCACAAATACGAAAACGCCAGTCCCAGCTGCGAATTATTCATAAAATCTACTTTCTCCACGCAGTTTCGTGTTTCTATTTTTCCCTCTCAATTTCACAGATTAAGCCCAGCAATGTTTTTATCAGTTGTATTTACTATAGAACACAAGCTATGCTCTGAAACAATTTGAATCTTTTGTTTTTTCCTTGGTCTTTTTGACAAAAGTTAATATTTTTTGGCATTTTATAAACAAGTTATTTATTCATAATAATTATCTTCAAATTCATTCACTCACTTTGTCCACATTGAAGCTTCATGTTTCCGCCCACTTATAGCGTGCTTTTGTCTTCTAATTTATTTTCTACCACCCAATTAGATAGTTTATGAGTATACAGTTTGACATCTCATCAATTCTTTTTCCATTTGAAGATGTTTCAATTGAATAGAAATGGTATATTTTGAATTGGAATATGAAATTCTCATAACTTAAAAGTAGATGCTGTTTTGGGGAATTTCCTTAAAAAAATGAACTAATTACACCTACAGTTTCTTCGTGAAAATAGTGACTCTTTACATTTCCAGTCACTAATTGAAGTAACTTCAAGTTTCTGCAAAGTTCGCTTTTTATATAAAGAAACAGAAGTTGAATACGTGAACAATTATAAAAGTATCTGAAAACTAAGTCAATGCTGTCATTTTTACTGTTCACAATTGAAGCGGGACAGAAAAAGCCTTTATAGAAGAACAATTTACAACCGATTAAGTACATTTTTTGTGTAGGTGGATGGATTATTTTAATAACCATTGTGTGAAAAAATAGATGGCACTACATGCACTGTATCAAAATAGTGCATAAGTCGTTAAGAAAATAATCTCAAGTACATGTTTTTATTTATTTCATAAAAAATAACACTATTGAATAAAAAAAAGGATCGTTTGGAGTATGAGTACAACATTGTTTAGTTTTGATAATAATATCTCCAATTGTTAAATACCGCCACACAGGGCAATTTCGGACATGTGGGGTAAATTCGCACATTCCTAAATTGATAGTTCAAATTCCTTAAGGGGGTTTCAACCAGAATCTAGAGCCAGTTGGAGCTTCATCAATGCTTTAACTGATTATAGATTCTGGTTGAAACATTCTTAAGAAATTCAAACCATCAATTTGGGAATGTCTGAACTTACCCCACATGTCCGAAATTATCCTGTTTGATGGTATATACTTGTGAAAATACTATAATGAACGTCGACTTGTTTAAAAAATCAATATTTTAGTCTGATTTATTCACTTGGATTCAATTCATAAAAATTTTAGAATATTTGAATACATTTGAGTAATAAATTTTAGGATAAAAAATGTCGACACCTTGATTTTTTGCTGAAATATATGTTTAAAAAAGCCAGAAAGTATGATTGCAATTGCAAATTCCTATTAAAAATTCAAGAATTTTAAATTACAAATCGCTTTACTACCTGCATATTTTGCTTTTATTGCTGCTTTTAGAAGCCAACAATTCCATACTCTTTCAGAGCTTCCCGGAATTTAATTCCACTCAAATTATCCTAGGCTTTTTCCGGATCAACAAATTCACAGAAAACTGTTTTGTTTGCTTTCAGATTTTTTCCGTGATGTGTCGCAAGCTAAATATTTGATCCGCAAATGATCTTCTTGGCACAAAACCCGCGTTCGTACTTTCCAGATATTTTCTTCTGTTATGTCCATAACCTTACGAATGGGTATTTTTGAAAATAGTTTGCCTACGGTACTCAGTAAGCTAATAGCTCCATTGTCATTATATAGTTACATTAATCGCCTTTTCCCTAGTAGATTGTAACGATGATAATCGGCTCTCTTCAATCATTTGGAACTTCCTCTTTCTCAGCACATATATTTATCAACTTGCTCAGCCTTAACGACAAAATACTCGTTACCGTTCTTCAGCATTTCAGCTGGAATACCACCCACACCAGCAGCCTTACCACCCTTCAATTTCTTAGCTGAAGCCCTAACCTCAGAGGGACAAGTGGCTATTTCGCCGCTTTCATTGGGATTTTCTAACGTATCGTCTTCTGTATCACAGTTTTTATGTCCCACGGCATCACCACCAAATAATTTCTGGTAATAGTTACATATACAATCTTTCACTTCGACCGTATCCCATACTATTTAACCCTCGGTACTGCTAATCCCCGCTAACTGTGTACTACTGCTTCCTTTCTTAATCTTGCTGGCCATTTTCTAATGAAATTTCTTATTTCCTTCAAATTATTATTTGGATTTTCACATCTTCTTCCGCTTTATTGTACCTTTGTTTTCTTTAATTATAATGTCATATTGTTATTATTATATAAGCATGAGGAACATGGGCCTCAAAATGAACGTAAATAAAAGTAAAATTATGGTATTTGATCGGAAGAGCAGGGTCCATTATCAGAAGTAAAAATATATACAAAACAGCTGAAATGGCAATACATAATTCTATATTTGTACCAACTGTGCTATACGGTAGCGAGACATGGACCTGTCGAAAAAAGGATAAGAGTAAAATGAACGCGATTGGCATGAAACCTCTGTGCACAATATGCGGGAAAACACTGATGGACAAAGTGAGAAACGAGATATTATTCAAAGAATGTGGTACAGAAGAGACACTAGTTGACATATAGGAAAGAAATCAGTTAAGATGGTTCGGTCATCTAGAAAGAATGAAAGATGAACGACTGACCAAACAAGTGTATAAAGGCTAAGTAAATGGCAGTATGCCCAGAGGTAGACCGAGTGGGGAACCTCATATGACGACCTTGCGAGGCTCTTCACATAGGGTGATCGCTAGGGAGATTGATCAGAAACCTGGGTCAGAGCCGTGTTACGGAACAAACGTGTTATTTAAATAAATAAAACGAGAATTCGAAATCAATCTAAAAAATATATACCTAATTCCTCACATTACTCCTTTCCTCAACGAGC